>DWIE01000179.1:0-20031 GCA_018248235.1 Choaspes benjaminii
TTTATAATTTCTTTATTTTTATTTATCTAATTCATTGATCTATTAGATTATTTTATTTCATTATTATATATTATTATACGGATGGATAATATATATTTTTTTTAAATCTTGTAATATGCCTGCTCAACATAAAATATATTACTCTTATGACAGTAATAAAATACATAATACAATTTGGATTTAATTTATTTTTAAATCAGGTGAAAATAAATGTAGAAAACAATCAATATCGTTTGTACTTTTATTAAACGGAAAATACTTTTAACATCTGTATTTGTTCTTACATCATATCAATCTTGTGGACAAAATTGTGACAAGCTTCAAATAGATTAAACTCATTAAAAATATTAAGATTTCATAGACATAATGTTTCTTCATAATTCCATATGACCCTTCATTTTACTTTTTGTGTTGCAGTCACACTTTATTGAAGACTGTGGGACATGTGTCATGTTTTCTTCTATAGTAACATCACTTTTAATTTTTTTACTCCATTCCGAAAACAGAACTGCGTGGTAACAGATTATATGCTGGGGTAAGACATTCTCGTTGGCAAATTGATTAGCGTTTCTAGAAATTCTGTATGCTTCCTCATCATTTTCCTGAGCCCATAAGACACGATCCTTCAAGTCTGACAGATCACGCGCTACAGGCACATAATGAACCCATGGTTCTAATTTTTTATAGAAATGTTCATAATATGGTGATTCCTGCTTCAAAACCATACCACCTCCTGCTAAAAGGTATGGTAATCGATACGCAGCAACTGTCCCATCGATGTTTACTTGGTATTTAAAATCAAAAAATTTAAAAAAAGAAATGTGAGGCTGTTTAGGGCCATATTCGGTTTCTTTGTCGCGGAAAAAGAAGAAGTTCGTAAGGGAGGCATTGAACAAGTCTGGATTAGCCCGAGCAATGTCAATGAGGTTCAGTCGTTCGAGGCGCGAATCCCGTCCGCGCCACACGGCGCGCGGCTCACGGTCCGCCCACTTGCGTTCCACACTGCCTTGCACTGATAATGTGTCTAATGTTACTCTACCCATATTTTCTAGGACTGACTCTGTTATATCATATGTGGGCATTACAATATCAATAGTTTCATTACTGCCACACCAAGAAAAAACGGCCAATGGCTCAGCATTCCTATGTACCAGTGGCCAATCACCCAAGTTGATGACTAACTCCATATTAGGCAGCATTACTTTTCTACTTAATGATAACAAAAGGTTATCAGCAAACATATTGAAACCAACATGTTTTCCATAACAATCTCTATATATTTCATTGTTTTTTATAACATAATGGCAAAAACTTGTACTTTCCGGTTTATGATATGTTTGAACAATTTTTTGTACTTGCTCTTTCATATCCACTTTATCAAATCTTCTAAGATCATTACTTATTTGTTCATAGTTGTGTGAACATCCATAGTGCTTTAACCACAAATCGAAATCTGGTTCTGGGCAATGACACTGATCAGTGTGAATTGGACCTTCAAAGGTAAAAGGAGAATTCTCAATTTGCTTGCTGTTATAGTAAATTTTGATAGCTAAATTAAGACATGATTCATACAATTTATATCTCACAATGAATGTCCCATCCTTTCTATCAAGAGTGTTCACCCAAACTCGACAGTCTCTACCCTTTAGACTTTTACCAGTCACTTCCACAGCCAACTTGTTTCCTATATCTTTGGTATACGATTTGTCATCTACAGAAGTAATATTAACATAAAAATATCTTGCCGGCATCACGATTTCTTTAGGTTGTAAACCAGGCCCATGTATGTTTATTTCATTTCCATAAATTAATATAATAAATACACTTATATTCATAAAGAACACCCAATAGTGCGTTAATAACATTTTTAATACAACAATAGTATTCCAATAATCCTAATCTCTTATTTATACACGTAAACAAACAGTTTAAAATAACAATCCAAAGCACTGAATTTATTAAAGTTGGATTACCTACTCACAATTAGATAGCCAAACATTAAGTAAGTAAAATGACAAAGACATCTATTCTATAATATAATAATATAAATTTCTGTAATATGATAAATTATTTTATTAATTAACTGAAGGCACCTATTAAATTATCTCATAATCTCACTACTTTTGCCGCTTCTGGCTTTGCCCATGGTATGTGACATTTTATTGTTTATTTTGACACGCGATTCACTAATGTTGCCAGTGTTTAATATCTATACATTACTTTATGGTTGAACTTCCTCCGCCATTTTAACTTGAGTATGTAATCTAAAGTAAGTACTTAAATAGACGAAGTTACGACGCAGTGAATAACTGATTACTTAGTACAGGGTATAGTATTTATTCATTCTTACATTCATTTCCATAAAAAACCCATACAGTTTTTCTTGAAATCATTTTTACTTTATTCGGATGTTTTTGACAGCTTGAACTTAGGATGTACTTGTGATCTAAATATAATTACAGTACCTAGTCATTAACGAACAAATGAACCTACTTCTCACTTTATTACACCCTAAGTCTGATCTACAAATGGTATCGCTCTATTTCTCATTAATGGATATCTGTAATTTAATTATTAGGTCCTGAAAATTAGGCAATAGGCGCCCAGTCGCATGGAATTGATTTTGTCCTGGTAAGCTTAAATAGCAATAAAGGCTTTTTAATATATTTTTTATCCAATAAATTTTCTGTTGTACGAACTTGCAGTTAAAACTTTTGGAGTGTTACTCTAAAATTAAGATTCAATGCTAATTAGGCGGTATGGCAATAAAAATGACAAGTGTCAAATAATTGACATTAAAACTTAAAACTGTGTTTCATGAGAATGAGAATATTAACATAATATCTTTCGATAACAGAAAATTCAACAATACAAGTATAATATACAGACAGTGCGATGGCTACTTCGAATCTAAAGTTACTTCGTGAAGTTTTTAGTAAAATGAGGATAGATCACACGAGATCTAAAGCTCAGTATCAACCACCTAGATATCGTGCACCATATTGGTATATGCCGAAGGAGAGAGTGATGAGTGAAGATATGCTATCGCAGGAAAATAGAGACTTCATCGAAGAAGTGAAACAGGATAAGTTAATTTTGCAATCAACTCTAGAATCCCCATTAACTAACAGTGAAACACAGCAGGAGGCGGTGTGGATGCCATCTACCCGTCGAGTTGGCCTTATTGCTCGTAAGATAGGAAACTACCCCTTGTGGATCAAAGATGGGAAAAAAGTGCAAACCACTTTATTGCAGGTAGCCGATAATCATGTCATAAAATATATCCCACCTGAAGAATTTAAACCAATGAAGGTTAAGTCAGTTAGATGGCAAGAAAAGCAAAGGAAGGGATGTTTATTGGTTGGTTCAGAAACTGTAGATCCCACTACAGTTACTAAAGATTACTGTGGACTCTTTAACAGTGTTGGGATGTTGCCAAAAAGGTTCTTATGTAGATTCCTAGTGTCACCAAATGCTGTGCTGCCAACTGGAACTCCATTATTAGCAACTCATTTTAGAGTAGGAGATTATGTGGATGTACGAGCAAAAACAATAGATCGTGGCTTTCAAGGAGTTATAAAGAGATGGGGGTTTAAAGGCATGCCCGCATCTCATGGCGTAACCAAAACCCATAGGAGACCAGGAAACATTGGAGCTGGTGGTGAAAAGGCGCGTGTTTGGCCTGGAACAAAAATGCCTGGACATATGGGAAACAGATGGCGAATTTTACGAGGTGTAAAAATTCTTCGTATCAACACTAAACATAATGTTATATGGACGTTGGGGGTGGGAATACCTGGAGAAACTGGTGCTATGTGTTATTTGTATGACACTGTGTTACCCTTAAGAAAACACAAGACTGCCCCGCCATTTCCAACTCATCCCCCATCTGATGATTTACCCCTCGAGTATTATGACGAATCTGTACACCTGTTTGAGGAGTCTTCAATATCGTTTGAAGAAGCATAGGTAGTCTTTGATGTAAATAGTGGAAAGGCTGGGCTGTAGCCTCTTCAAAGTTATCTGATACCCACATTTAAATGAATTGGGAAACTTCAGGGTACATTTATTGTCCATGGTGTTTCAGGAGCCAACCCACGCCCGGAAAAAGACCCTCAGTATATAAATAGATACAATTCAATATAATACCAATGTTGATGTAGTTAACAAGATGTATATCTTAAGTCTTAAGTAAATATAAAATGGCTTTAATTTAAAAACCGACTATTTTCTAACCCCATATTGTTACTTACATTTCTTTTGTTTTAAATGAAGCCACACATACAATTAGAAACAAGCAAGTCATATAGATACCAATGTTATGAATTTTGATAGTTATTGTAGTAGACTAGTAGTAGTTATATATGTGTAGAAATATCCTATTAGTTTGATGAATGTTAACTGCATCACTATCATCTACTTTGTAATTTTTTTTACGTTATGAAGTAGCACATGGGCATGCAGTCTACCTGCTGATAAGTAGCTACTGCAACCTATAACATCTGTAACCACAGATGCGGTGCTACTCCGAGGAAATCAATCAAAGCCACATTCTGCATGTACTGTCTATCACACGCATACACCGAAACACAAGAAGTGTGAACATATTTCACAGCAGAAATATCTGTGGCAGTGGTACCAACCAAGTAGAACATATTCATGTTCTACCACTCATAAATTGTAATTATTGTAGTTAATGGGGATTTTAAATTAAATTCAAATATATTAAGTCTCATTTATCAATTTACATTTTCTTATTATACAGTATAAGTAAAAATAATCCTAGAGTTTTTATGTTATGAAGCATCATAACATGCAATCAAGATTACAGAGGTGGTTCTACATATACCATGATTATCACACAATATTACCACCAAATACTATTTTATTGAGCCAGTCTGAAATAGTGCCAGAACAAAAACAAATGTATCAGTGGTTCCAACACTGTTGTAATTTCTAGATATATATGAAAATTTATTTAGCTTAAGATATACAATTTCAAGTCAATCAAATGTTAAGCAGTCTTACAGTTAACTGGGCCGTGGATATCATCAAAAAATTAAACATTATTTTACACTTAAATCTAATAATCTACACTGCTGTTTCTTCAAAAATACTCATGTCATAAATTGTACAGCCTTCATTATAAGGTTTATTAAAAAAAGATACGATCATGGCCTTATATATCAAAAGCAAACAAAGAGTGAATTAAACCCTCACAGGAATTCAAGTTTGAATTTATTTTTTACTTATAGTTTACAACACACAGATTGAAATGTTATATTACTAACAATACATCTAAATCTTATACACATTTAAATGATAATTGATAAGACTGGGACTGGCAGTGGCACAAGCACAAAACCAGTAACAATGTAATTAGGTTAGCGAGAACAGTTAAATCAATGAGTGAAAAGTATTTGCTTTAACATGACATGCGCGGCTTTTGCACTTTTTGTAGCTGTTTAAGTAATTTAACTTAATTTATTATGAACTATTCATTATCTACCACTTTGTCTATTTCCTACCTACCACATAATTACCATTTTAATTTTATTTCATTGATAATTCCAATTATACATACATTTAGGCGCAATGTAAAATTAAACAATTCATATAGACAACATTATTACCCTCCATCTAGGAGATAAAGGTAAAAAGGGGTTGAACAGTCATTTTTAATTTTTATCAGTCTTTTAAATAAGACTACACATATCCAATACCACACATTTACTTTTATTGTTGATTTGGTGGTTGAAAGCCATAACCAGGATATGGCTGTGGACCCCCTGGTGGCGGTGCTCCCGGTGCCGGAGCACGAGCATATGGATAAGGGGATGGAGGATATTGTGCTGGAGAATAGCCTTGTTGGTAAGCATGTGGCGGATATGCCCCACCAGCAGGTGGATAGCCCTGCGGGTTTTGAGAGTATGAAGTTTGAGGAGGAGGTGCTGTTGATACAGATGGAGCAGGGCTCCCAGGTTGTGAAGATGAATTAGAATAGGGTGGTTGAGTAGCAGGCGGATAGGGGGATGGCTGTCCTGAGGGAGGGTATTGCTGCCCTGTTGGTCCAGATTGACTTGGTCCTCCAGATGCAGCAGTAGCTGGTGGAACATTACCATGTGCACTGGTGTTGTAAGTTGGAGATTGAGCTGATGGAGAACCATATCCTGAACTTGGTGGATTCTGTGATGTGTATCCACTTGGTGGAGGTTGAGGAGATCGATTAGGCTGAGAAATGGGGGTAGAACTGTAAGCTGATGTGGGGGTAGTATTAGGGAATGGCTGTGATTGGTAAGGTTGTGGTTGAGATGTAGTAGAATTATATGTACTCACACCAGAATTAGGATAGTTTGCTCCAGACTGTGGGGGCGGGTAAGCTGAGTTGCCAGTGTAAGGTGGTTGGCTAGATCCACGGACTGGGTAAGGTGAACCAGCAGATGCTGGGCTACCAGGAGGGGGAGCATATGGCTGTTGAACAGTTGAAGGTGGATATCCAGGTCCTGGGTGTGTAGATGGAGGATAATTATTAGGTGCTGTAGTAATAGGTGGGCCATAAGTAGAGTTTGGAGCATAACCTTGAGGTTGTTGTGGTGGGTTGGGAGGACCATAACCCTGACCTGGTGGTCCATAACCAGCTTGTGGCGGATAGACACCTGGTGCTCCCTGATATTGACCCTGATATTGATTCTGTCCATAGGGTCGTTGTCCATAAGACTGTGTTGGTCTTGTTGGTGTTGTGGGGCCTCCTGTGGGAGGTCTATAGGGCTGCTGGGGTGAGCCTGGTACATCTGCACCAGCAGTAGGCTGATTGAGTGGACCTTGCGCTTGCACATTTCCAGCAGCCAGTTGATGTGGTGGCGGCAACAGAGCTTGAATATTCTGACTAGCATCCGCTACAGAAGCCAAGTAGACCAAATTCCTGTGTAGAACTTGTTGATATTGGTGACATTCCATCAATTGGCCTTTCGACTGATACTCTTGAATTGTTTGTATTAAATGTGCATTTTCGTCCAGCATTTTCTGGATTTGTGCAGGGCTCAATGGAGGCCGATTACCTCGCGGCGCGAATGCGACCGACATGATTTTACAATATGCTGTAAATATCTGCAAGTGAAGTTGCGAACTGACAGCAATCGTTTGTTTTTAGTGCGATTTATATTATTTAAAGAAGGTCCTATTTACACAAAAATTAAGAAGAAAAATTTTATGGTTGATTTCCAGTTCACCCCTAACCATTTCATTTAAATTTGTACGTATTTTAAACAACTCAAACTATATAAACGAATGAAATAAGCATGAATCAAAGAGTATATAAGGCATAAACCATAAACAACATCAACTCCAAGTCATAGACAATTAATAGACAAAACAATATCTATCGTTTCCAAAAGGTAGCCAGATTATTAAATTTTTATCATCAATTTGTCCTCGACTTGTAAGTAAATTTTCTTATAGTTGAAACCTGATGGATCGTTGTAATGTGCCAGCTTGAACATAGGTTATAAACACAGTGAAAGTGGCTGAATGAAATAAATCAAAGGTGATTTTTTTTAAATAAAAATATTTGAAAGGTAAAGTACAGTTGCCAGGTACACAGTTTTCTTCTTCTTATTTTCACTTTCTATTTGGTTTAAACTGGATTCACATAGCAATTAATTTATATCGTATACAAACTATTTCATAATATAGCCAAAACAAGAAATTTCGCTTATTCCTGTGAAAAATCTGCGTGTTATTTTGATATCTAGCAACATTTATATAATGTCAAGAAATACAATTGAAATTGGTTTCTACAAAAATTTAATTGAATAATAATCATACTTTCGCTACTGTTTATTGAGCGATTGCCTTTGATAACAGATAAAAATAGAAAACAATCTAAATAAAATGAAAAAAATGAATAAAGCAATTGATTGTGGTGAATAAATAAGATAAATACAAACCAATGTTTTTACTTGATGTTTTATAACAAAACTAAACAATTATTTATTTAAGAGAAAATGATTCAAATTGAGATAGACTCGGATATCAAAACCCTACCTCCGTATTATTATGATAAGTGTGGCGTACCAACTGTTGATTACCGTGATTTAGAATATAAGGATTTTTATGACAATTTTATGGTAAAGAATTTGCCATGTGTGATTAAAAATATCAGTTCCACTTGGGAATGTTCCAATCTTTGGATCAAGGATGGTACCATAGATTATGACTATTTAATTTCCAAATATGGTGACATTGAAGCGCCTGTTGCAGACTGTGATAATATTGATTATAATTCTCACTGTAAATGTGAAATGAAAGTAAGACATTATATGGATTACTTAAGAAAGGATAACAAAGACAAAACATTGTACCTCAAGGACTGGCACCTAAGAAAAATTAAGCCAGATGATAATTTTTATAATACACCTGTTATTTTTGGATCAGACTGGCTGAATGAATATGCTGAAGATAATAAAGAAGATGATTTTAGATTTGTATATATTGGTCCCAAAAATTCATGGACCCCTCTACATGCTGATGTGTATTCTTCGTATAGCTGGTCTGTCAATATTTTTGGTAGGAAAAAGTGGATCTTGTTTCCTCCAAGTGCCGAAGACCAGCTTAGAGATTCATTGGGCAACTTACCATTATTATTTAATCCTGAGGACTTTCAAAATGTAGAATATTATGAAATTGTCCAAGAAAAAGGTGATGCTCTATTTGTTCCATCAGGATGGCATCATCAAGTGTTAAATTTATTGGATACTATATCTATTAACCATAATTTTCTTAATGCATGCAATATTGAATTTGTATGGAACTCTTTACAAAAAAATTTACAATCTATAGAAAAAGAAATAGAGCAATTTAAAGATACATCTGACTTTCAAGATCAATGTCAACTTATATTAAAATCACTGTTTGGGATGAATTTTCTGGATTTCCTCCACTTTATTGAACATATAGCTGAGAAGAGGTTAAATCAAGTGGACAGTAATAGTTGCTTGGGGTTTAATAATTTTTATATAGGAATGAAGCTCAGAATGTTTGAATTAAATATATTATTACATATAATTAACCTAATGGAAGACCATCCCTTATTTACAAATAACTTTCTAGCACCAAAGGAATTACAAACTATAACTAATATAAAAATTGCAATCCTAGCCAAATTAAAGGAATAAAGAATTATAAATTACAATTACAAGTTTGATTTCCTGGCAGCATATACTAAACCTGTTTCAATGATATTTTCAATTTCTGACTTACTATACCCTAAATCTCCCAATATTTCAATAGTATGCTGCCCCACTTCAGGCAGTGACTTTAGTCCGCTTGCTTCCCCAGGTGTGCGTAATAGTTTAGGTGCTGGGTTGGGTACTAATGTATTGTTGTTGTCTCTATAAAATGAATTCCTAGTCATATTAGACTCATGTTTGTCTACTGAGTTCAGATCTAAGACTGGAGTGACACATGCATCCAATTTTTCAAAAATTTCACACCATTCTTCTTGTGTCTTTGTCAGGAATACTTCTGTAAATTTTTTTCTACTCCCTTCCGAATCTACTCCTTGACTAAATTCATCTTCAGACAATTGTAAACCTTTCAGAAACTCTGAGTAAAATTGTGGTTCCAATGCCCCAACTGCCATAAACTTTCCATCTTTCGTTTTATAACATGAGTAAAATGGTACACCTCCATCCAGTAAATTATTTCCAGGCTCACCAGGCCATATATATGGTGAAACTCTAGACTTAAAAAGCCATGATGCTACATATGCAGCTCCTTCTGTCATGCTTGCATCTATTATTTGACCTTTTCCTGACATTGTTCTTTCGTATAAAGCTAGCACTATGCCAAGAGCACATAGGACACTTCCCCCTGCAAAATCAGCTGCAAAGTTAATGGGAGGTGAAGGTGGTTTCTTGTCTTTAATCAGCATGTGGAGAAATCCCGATATTGCAGTATAATTAATATCATGGCCGGCTTTACTTTTATAAGCACCATTTTGGCCATAACCAGTTAATCTTGCATATACTAACCGAGAATTTTCTTTCATCAGAACCTCTGGCCCTAAGCCCAGTTTTTCCATGACCCCTGGTCGAAACGTATCTATAAGTACATCTGATGTAGCACACAGCTTTTTGACAATTTCAACACCTTTACTAGATTTCATGTCAATTGAAATCACCTTCTTTCCATGTAACATCATATCTAAAGGTAGAGCTTGTATCTTTTGAACAACAGTTACAGAGGCTCCAAATTCAGATAAAATAGTGCCACAAAAAGGTCCAGGAGCTAGCCCCATCATCTCGACGACTTTAATTCCCTTTAGTGCCATAATTTGTGATGATTCTAAACTTTAAATATATACATATATATATACAAATTATTTCTTGAATTTTGAATAATATTATTTAAAGTAACTGTCGTGTCATTATTATCTCAAATTTTTCGCATTTATATTTTTCAATTGACTCAGGTAAAAGTAATTAATACAGATTTCAATGAAATCTTGGATTTCATTGTAAGCCATGTTTTAGGCAAACATAATTAATGATATCACATAAATAAGCATCACATTTATTATCTAAATTATTACAAACAAACATTTATTACGTTGAGAACCAACTTAAAAGGTGCTCTACTACTTTTAACATTAGCTTATGTCAGATTTTTGAAAACTTTTGTGTTAAAACAAAACTATAGGATCTAACTGACTTTATAGTAATTATTATTATTTAATGTATTTATTTATCGTACTTATTTATATTTACATTAAATAGCCATGCGCTTACATATTTGTGATCTAGCAAACAAAGACCACAGATAATGCAATTAGTCATAACTTAGTTTCTCTGTATTATCTAGCATTGGTGTATCTCTATATTATCTACATTATGATCTGTGGTTTGGATGGCCAAGCTTGGAGAGCTATGCTTTTATTTATTATTTCGTAAAACATACGATATGTGAAGTGTTTTTGCAATTTTTTTTATAGCAGTGTTAATTATTTGTTTAAATAAATCAAAGTTTTAATTTTGAATATCATGTTCTATCATGTATTACTCAAATTTTTATGAAAATTCGTCAGTAAAATTTCTTGGCGGTAATAGTATTATGAATATCATAAAATTTATTAAGCTTATTGGAAACTAGTTAGTAAGTGAATAATCATAATAAGTAACCAATAAGACGTTACGTCTCATATAATTTGTGGAATATATTGAATTGATTTTCATCGCCCGAAGTATACCGATATGAATGATGTTCGTGACAAAGTTGTTGCTGGACCCTCTACGTGGGAGACTCCCACTGGACACTGTGACTCCTCACCAGAGATCCAGTCGTCTCCGAGCGGCAGTGGCGCTGAGACGCCGCAGACCCCGGGCGCGCCCGCGCCGCTCGCACCGCACCTCGCCGCTGAGCTGCATCCAGACCTGTTGCAGCAGGGTTGGCGTAAATACTGGTCTAAACGCGAAAATCGACCATACTTCTGGAATAAAATATCTGGCGAGTCTATGTGGGATTTACCTGCGATAAAAAGGGATTTTGACCCTATCACGGATCCTCTTGGTATTGGCATTCCGAATGCTGGCAATATGACACCGAGTGCTAGTAAACGTCGGCCTTCGGAAGATGGCAACGGGCCTCCACCTAAGAAGAAGATTTTACCTGGTCCATGGCATGTTGAAATAGGAACCAATGTTGTCATATATGAGCGACCACCAACTATCTGTCCGCACCCACATCCAGAAATAGAAGGGTTTCGATTTATTCTCACAAATAAATTAAGGCAGTGCTACCAGGAGCTATGTCACACTAGAGAAAGTATAGATGCCCCAAAAGATTCCTTTAACAGATGGTTGATGGAAAGAAAAGTAAATGACCAGGGTGGTTCTGATCCCCTACTTCCTAGTCATTGTTTTCCTGAAATATCACGGTCTATGTATGAAGAAATAATGAACGATATTCCTATCAAATTGGCACATCCAAAATTCACTGGTGATGCCCGAAAACAATTGTCACGGTATGCAGAAGCCGCAAAGAAAATGATTGAATCGAGGAATGCATCTCCAGAGAGTCGTAAAGTGGTAAAATGGAATGCAGAGGATACATTTCAGTGGCTGCGACGGACTGTGGGAGCCACGTATGATGATTTCCAGGATAGACTGGCACACTTGCGTGTATGTTGTTAAAAAATTATCTTCATAGTATAAAGTAAATATTATAGATAGCTTTAGATACAAAATATCTATTACCAATAACTATATCTGTTAAGGCTACTATTATTTCATCATATGCAGAACACTAGGTGGTCAATCCACGTTCTCAGGACTAGCTCCAAATTTTTGGTTACAGATGTAATAGCCTATATATTTTGTAACACAGGAAAAGGAAAATTAATACCATCATGGGGTGCATGTCAAGCATCACTTGATGATTATTGGACTGCATGACAATTTGCTTCTCTTAATTAATTAACAAAAACAATAACAATTGGCTGTAGGTAGGTATATAAAAGGCCTAAACATGATAATATTTATCATACAAATATTCCTTTGCTATGGGTATACATAACTATAATAGTCACAGCAATACTGTACAAACAGGAGTTCACTACACAAATTAATTAGAGATTTTGATGGTGATTTATCTAGCACTTTGCCTATAGCAGTGCTCGAGTGTTTATTAGCTAAATACCAATCTCCATAGCTCTATCTTCCAAAAGAACAGATTTTATAAAAAAAATTATCCACTTATTCACCGCCTTAGAGGTCGAATTTCCGAAAAACCCTTCTTGTTGTTGACAGGGTCCTGTTTGCAAATGTTAACACACCTAGCCCCAGTAGTTTGGGCTATGTGTTGATATGTCAGTCACAAAGTACGTACAAGTTACTTACTTATATTTCAATGTACAATTATTAACAGCATTTCATCATCGTAATCAACAGGATTTATCAGTATGAAACAGTTATTGATTTGTTTGGTTTTTCAGGAAACTGTGATTTTACAAAATTCAGAAATGCTGTTGTTTTTATCACTATTTTAAGTGTCATATTTATTATGAAGTATCGTTCTAGAAGATATATTGATTTTCATAGAAACAATGTCAGCCACACTTGGCAGAGACTGCAAAGGCATCTGTCGAGGGAATCTGTCTGAAGATCTACCACCTTTCTGCCGAATATGCACGGAAGATAAGAGAGAGGCACAGCATTTTACTCAAAGAAAATGGAATACAGGAGGTGGGTGCCCCGCTGGCGCAGGCGGCGCTGCGGAAGGTGTGGTGCTACCCGGTGCAGTTCGCGCTGCCGGCGCCGCGGCCGCCGCTCGTGGAGCACTTCCTGGACCGCGACCAGGTGGTGCTGCGGTACCTCGGCGAGACGCAGCTCCTCAATATCACATACCTGCACAAACTGGAGCACCTGTACAAGTACAGCTGCTTCGACGACAAGAAATTCGAGCAGTTCCTTGCGCGGGTGTGGTGCGTGCTGCGGCGGTACGCGGCGTGGGTGGGCGCGGCGGCGGACGCGCACCACACGCAGATGGCGCTGCCCGTGCCGGTGCTGGAGGTGCTGCACCGGTACTTCGGCGTCACCTTCGAGTGCTTCGCCAGCCCGCTCGACTCCTACTTCAGGCAGTACTGCTCAGCGTTCGCTGATACGGACTCCTACTTTGGCTCCCGGGGGCCGTTCCTGGAGCTGCGGCCGGTGGCGGGGTCGCTGCTGGCGCACCCGCCGCACTGCGAGGAGCTGCTGGAGGCGGCGCTGCGGCACATGGAGCGGCTGCTGCACGACTCGGCCGAGCCGCTCAGCTTCGTGGTGGTGCTGCCCGAGCTGCCGGGCCGCCCCACGCGCGCGCTGCGCAAGCTCGCCGCCAGCCACTTCAACAGGAAGCAGATTGTAATACCCGCCTTCGAACATGAATACAGACATGGATTTCAACATGTTCTTCCAAAGGAGGAGGTGTACTTCCGGTGGGGCGGCGGCACGGTGGTGGTGTGGCTGCAGAACGCGGCGGGCGCCAAGCGCTGGGGGCCCAGCGACGAGCGCGTGGACGCGCTGCTGGACGCGTGGCGGCCGCGCGCCAAGCTGCGCACGCCGCCGCCCGCGCCCGCGCCCGACCCGCCGCCGCCCGACAAGCGCCCGCTGGCCGCCTCCCCGCACCACTAGCGACTCCCGCGCACCTCCCGCACTACACCCGCCACGCACCGTTCAGCCAATTTCATTTCCGGTTTTGTGTACTTGGATCTTGAACATGCCCAATTTGGTTTTCAGTTCTACGCGAAATTATCATCACCCTGCTACTATTAAGTTGTATGCACTAATATCTTATGTCTGCCAGTTTGGTTAATTTATCGATTCGTTACAGTAGTTTTGCCTGTCAATTTGGTTATCAGTTCTTCGCAGGACGACTTTTTGTGTGGTAATTTGGTTTTCGGTTCTATGATGTACGATGATATTGGATTATATCAATTTGCTGACGTGAGCAGGTCCGTTGCTACCTAGTGCTAGTTAAAATTAGTTAGGGCATAAATTTATCTTAAACATTAAATTAAGTAATGTAAAAAATTATCATCTGCCTGTCTAGATTCTTTATTACTGGTCTGCAAATTAATCAATCTGATTTAAACTAACTGTCATAAGCATCAAAATGTGGTTGGACTTAGTCCGAATATTAATCCCCCATTTATTTAAATAGTATAATAAATATATATAGGCTATAATCCTTTTGTTATGATGACGGTCTGAACCAGCTTGCAATGTAACTTATTCAATTGAATCGTATCTTCTGTTTGGCATACATTTCACTCTATTGACTGTAAATTGCTTGGATAATACGACAATCTTAATCTCCTTGAGTGGGCCGCTTGATATTTCATCTGGTGTTAAGATGCTGCTTGAGGACTTTTCTCTTATTATTTATAAATGTAATTCCAAAAATGAACTAATCAACTTCGACAACTTTCAACGCTGGTCGCTCGAGGAGTTTGTCGCTGTAATCACGACCCGGCTTTAGTGTTTCTTAAGTAAATAATATATTTACGTAGTTAACTAATTGTGTAGACGACCTCTACGCGGTCGCGACGTGCAACACCTGTACATAGTGCGGATCGCGTGATGTACATAATTTTCGAGATGGCTTGGTTATTTACTTATTGTAAGTTCAATTTAAGAATCCTTTTTCACTGTTGTATAGATCGATAAATATATTATATTTTGATTGTTCATTATTATATTTTCTAAAAAGATGAGCGTTTTATTCGTCGTTTCAATATAAAGTTATTGGTTATAATTGACTATTTTTTTAACACTTCCTTTCATTAACCGTAATGTGTTAACGAAGAATAAAGATATTCTATTTTATAAGATAGAAGACATTCTATTTTCATTATAATTCATTTCTGCTTACATTTATATAGTAAAAAAATCAATTCATGGTTTCATTTTATTTACCAGATGTCAACAACAAAAATGTACTTGAAGCATGTATGTTCCAAATGATTCCTCATTTATGGTTGTTTTAATGTTTTCAAAAATACGCCAATCCAAATAATCCTGCTGAACAGTCCATGCTCAACAACTTCTAAACCGTGCAATGTTCTTTATATTTTGCTTATCTCCGGCAAGGTGATGAGCTAGTCTTCGAAACGTGAGGTCACGGGTTCGATTCCAGCGACGAGACATACTTTTAGTTGTTTCTTATCTAGAAAATCTAACGGATACATTACGGTAGACTTTCACGTTCAACTGAGTCGGTACCACCGTCTCCTGTATTTGTGCCATGAAATACTAGTGTTTACACTACTTGTGTTTTGGTACAGGGAAGTAGTACTCAGCATATGCCATTCAAGAGGTTTCTGATAGATGTTCTTAAAAGCGCCGCATGTGGTTACAGATGTCATTACTTCAGTAGCCACTAACCAGGTGGACTGCAAGCTCATGCTGACCAGAGATTTTCCAGAACATTCTGGTTGACTGTCACAGATCGAGTTAGTTACAGGAGAGAATAATAAACCTTAGTAATTCCGAGATTCTGACTCGGTCGCCGTCACTTTCTTCGATTAATACGAAATTTAATTAATGATAAATAACATTGAATTACTTGTGACTTCTATCTATTAGACTATACTATTTTATTAACATTAAGAAATAAAGTAATATTTACAGATGGCACTTCACTTGGATACAATCTGGTTTCTCAGAATAGATCAATTATTAAATAATAAACAACTAAAATTATAAATAAGAGAAACAATAATGAAGAAATTTTTATTGAATAAAAATACCCAGGATAACAGTCAATGATTCGCCTGAACAAAATAGGCGGAGTTTTAGCGATAATGTAAAATTTTGCTAATTGATAAAATTATTTTAAATATAAATTTTGGGTGCCACTTGTCTAAGTATTGAGACACCATACATCTACAAATTAAAGTGTTTGCTAATTACTAGAAAGTAGTTTTAATTCTAAATGACTTATTTGCTATTAGCTATTTAAAATATCCCTAGAAATTTTAAACAATTGTTATTTTGTTAGTCTGTTTTAACCAATTTCGACACAAAAAATTAACTAAATCCATATCAAAACGTACAAACGGGATATTTACGATTAATTAATGTAATAAACCTTTTTCTCGGAGGTAACCTATTATGTATTATTCAATCACATGTAATAATATTATTAATAACATGCATCATCAAAAGTAATTAATCCATGCTTTAAAAAGTATATTTAATAATATTGCAAATTATTTTCTGTGCACATTCCTGAAGGTGACACTGATTAACATCTCTTCCCTGATAAGCTCCAAAAATCTACTTCAAATCTATCTTAAGTTTATGCACTAGAAATCGTTATAGACTAAATTATGTATACAATTTGTGCAGTTGATATAAAGATCACCTATCATTATTGCAAATTTAAGTGGCAAAATAAAAGTTTGATAATGTCATTGAATATACAAAAATGGAACTGCTTATAGTATACTAAATTATACAAGTATGTAAACACAAACTTCTTGAATTATGTATGTACTGTAAGTCCTTTTATGAACTACCATTGCATCAGCAAATAATAACAGCAGGTAGCATAGTAATTATTTATCATTGCAATACATGCTATAGTCAGATTTTAGTGCCAGTTATGTAACAAGAAACACTAGAATTAGTACAATACTTTGAAAATTGTACATAGGAGTCGAAATTATTATATAGACTATGACAATATAGGTTGGGAAATAAGTAAGCATTAGGTAGTGTTTTTCTTCTGATAATACTTCAGTCAATAATACTTTAGTTTTTACATAAGGTTAGTAGGACGTTGGATTTTGACTTTCTAACTAGAAAAGGCTGAGGGATACTGTTGTTTCCTAGTACATATGTCAAATGTATTTGATATTTGGAAAAATAGTGCAATTATTTGGTGCAAATATTAAGTAAGAAAAAATAGCAACATAAAAGAGTGCTAGCCACGGCCAGAACTTTTATATATTGTATGACATAACACCATAAATGCTGTGAATTCCCCTTACATTAAGTGAAGTGCCTTATTATTAATTATACAGATAATATTTCAAATATAATGTGAATATTTCATAGCATTTTTTTACATTTGTTTTGTAATTTATATATTTTTTTGTCTGACAATATAGTATTGTTTAATAAACTGAAAGTAAATAAGAAATTAAATCAGTTTAATTATATTCTTCGTCTTCGTCCATGGCGAAATCCACTCCAGAATCAGCACATACTGGGCTCATTGCTCTACAAGTGAAGAAGACGATCCGTTTGAGTTTTCTGTTATAGAAGAAATAGTTAAAAGTCCACAAACAGCCAGGTTCGCCAAATGGATCACTTGGTAAGTCCGGGTTGTAACTGTATATACGGCAATCTGGTAGAGCAATCTCCTCTTCCAGAGCAGACCATAATGCTGGACGTAACTGTCTCCACCGCACTCCACCAACTGCTGACAATGCAGCATCAACTGCTCCTTGAACCCAATTTAGGGAAGGCTCTGCACTGAACTCACTGCTCTTTGCCATTGAAAAGTCATACTCAGGAAAAGCAGCATTCAATGTGGCAATTAAGTAGAACAGCGTCTTGCGGGAAATGGTATCACAGAGCACCCCCTCTTCATCGCCAGAAAGACTTCGGCTATATGGAACACCTTCAGGAGGCGATAGTGCCTGGAGGTCATGAGTGGTTCCGCCGGAGGCAGTGAAGCGCTTGTAGAAGGCTTTCTCAGCGCCTGCCATCTTACAACTGTAGCTCTCCACCCGGCCTTGCACGGCGCTGTCTCCGTTCAGGATCGACAGGGCGCTGTTAAGCGCCTCGAGGTGTCCGCTCTCTAAGAGTTTCATCTTCACCGATTCTCCTTAAATGCCACCTTACCCACAAAAGTTTCTTGTTATTATTTTCAAAAGTATATTTGTGCTAGGTGCACTACTTCTGTACATAGCAGAGGGGTGTATGAATATCCCTTTCCTCTTTGAATGGAGAAGCTTCACACTCGGAATCAAAATCGTCTTCTGGTCTTCGTTCACGCTGATGGAATGCGGGAACATCACAAAAAAGAGAAGAAGTTTGTTTTTCCAAATCGCTTAACTCGGTAGCGAAGTATTTATAGCTTGTAGAGGCCTATGTATACACAATACACAATGGCGCGTCACCCCACTTGTTGTCCACTTGTCCTACAAAAGACTAAAACACTGATCTAAACCTTACAAATCAAAATCCATAGAAGACATCGTTAGAGCTTCGATATGTAAACATGCACAAAAAGATTCAGGCGTGAGGGATATTTTTTACACTTTGATAAATTGATTGAGCTAGACAAACAACACAATAACTTTTCACTCTTATTCACAAACAGGACCATAAAGTAAAGTAAAAGTATTGCGTCACACTCTCGTTGACCATAGACAGATGTCGAATGTCTAGTTATGGTAGAATAATTTGCAAAAAAGTGAGTATAATTAGTACGATCATATTTTGTGGGACTTATGATGTAGGTACTTATCAATTATACTTATTAGTAAGGCTTATGTTATTCTTAAATTGTACTACTAGTTCAGGAATAACTTTGATTAATTGCAATTTTACTGGCAATATCGTTAGTAAAAGGTGAAACTGTCAAAGTCAATGTGAAAGACGTCTCAAGATTAAGTTTGAGCTTAAATAATTTCCAACTTGAGTTTTAGTAAATTTTACTATAGTTATTACCCGAATGTTTATATATAAATCAATAACCACATTTTAGCTGACTTATTTATGAATAAATAATGGCATTAACACCAACCGTAATTTTAAACAACCTAATAAGAAACCAATTTCCTATTTACTGTCGGCTCCAAAGATATGCATCACACAAGCGATTTTATCGACGAACCGACATCGTGCAAAATGATAGTAAGTGGGAAGTGACGTTGGACCACAGAAGGCTGAAGACTCCGAGCGGTCGAGTGCTGATGGTGAATACAGAGCCTCTCGCACGAGCCATTGCGGCGGAGTGGGATGCCCAGATCGCCACTATCACTCAGCCTACTATGCACTTAACTGCACTGTGTAACACGGCTTTGGATAATCCAGGAAAAATAACTTCACATGATATCACTAGTTATTTACTAGACTACCTTCCAACAGATACTCTGCTGTTTCACACAGATGATACTGAAGAATTAAGACTATTACAAGAACAAAAATGGGTGCCAGTACTGGAATGGTTCCAAAAGAGGTTTGGAGTGACCCAAGAGGTGTCCAGAGGACTGGAGCTTCCACCTGTCAGTACAGAAACTAGAGCAGTGCTAGCACGACATTTTTTGTCTTATGACTTTAAAGCTCTCAATGCAATGTGTTTTGGAGTGGAAGCCCTTAAATCACCAATGCTGATGTTGGCATGTGTGGACAGATACCTGGTACCAAAAGAGGCTGTGATGCTTGCCAGACTTGAAGAGGAGTATCAGCTGGCGCGGTGGGGGCGAGTGCCGTGGGCCCACGAGCTCAACCAGGCTGAGATGACAGCGCGCGTGTCTGCCGC
>DWIE01000180.1:0-19995 GCA_018248235.1 Choaspes benjaminii
GCTGCTCATAAATTGTAACGTTATTTGGTTCTTAGAAGTATTGTGTTTAAAAATATGAAGTATAATTATTTATGTCTTTAAATATAATATGATAATATTGATAAACATGATAACAATAATAAAAATAATAAAACTGTAAAATAGGTCCGCCAATACGCATCAGATATATGGCACCAAGCCAATTTCATATCATAGTGATATATCGACAAAAACTGATCGAACAGATACAGTGTAAATAATACAGTAACTGAAACTTATCCACACATAGATGTATGAGTTAATCCAATTTACTTTGTTAAATTACCGCTTCATCAGGATACTAGTAAAATCAATTTAGAGCCCGTTACGCAAAACGGACTCACCTAAGAGTCCCTAAAAGGCTCGAAGGCGGGCGTCCCTGTTGCCCGTCTAGTTCGCTTGTGCCCGTTTATAAACGGTTTTATTGCTTTCGGAGCAACCGAACATTATTAAACTTTTCCAATTTCGATTTATCACGTAGCTGTCGGAATTTAATACCGCCCTACCTTCGGCGGAGGCGATCGCCCGCCGCGTGATTACAATACACGTCGTTAATAATACGAGCAGTGCGGTGCGCGCCCGAGGAGCTCAGTTGGTTGCCGATTATGACGTGATGGCGCCAAACTGCCTCCTTCAGCTCCCTCAGCTTATGGATAACTGTTCACGGATTCCTCGCCGAAGCGCCGCAATACCTCCAACTCAACGCCGGAAATGTATTTACTTTACTATTGCACTTTCCGTGTGTTACTTTTGGAACGTCTGGATTTTTGATATTTTTTATATTTTCGTCGTACTTGCAATTTAAGACGCAAAACTTTTTGTGGTTTCAATGTGCTTGCATCATAAAAATGCAGTATTTTCTATTTATTTAAAAATAAAACCTAAACAAAATAACCAAAAACAAATAACCCGTTCTCCTTTGTATTCCCTTACAAAAGTAACATATTTTGTTTAATGATAACAGAATACAGTTCCCGCCTGTATAAAATTTCGTACCATATGACCTATATAAATGTAAGTCACGTTTTCAATAACCTTCAGTTTTAGCTTCATAATTTTAACCCGGTCTAATATGAGACTTCATTTTGTTCTGAAATTTTCTACCTTATAAAACAGATTCGTGCAATAAAGTTGTATGCAAGGTTGATATAGAACGATTACGTGCTTAGTAACAAATATTCAAATAAAATTGAAATTAAAATGTAATTTTTGTGGGCTACTGGTAAAGTATTTTACATTTATTGCGTAAAATAAAGAATAGTTAAATAAATTTACATTTTAATATGCAGGATATTTTATAAAGTTCACGTCAAATATATGTAGAAATGTTCAGTAAAATTTTCTTTATTGTGATTTCAAATCAGTCGATATTTGATTCTATTTTTGTTAGATATTCTTGAATAAATTCTATTTGTCAGCATAACTTTTGTTAAAATGTAGAGAAGGCGTAAAATTTTGTTTTGTTTTGTTATGAAGTAGCACACGAGCATGCAGTCGAGCTGATGGTAAGTGGCTACGGTAGCCCATGATAACCACAGATGCGGCGCTACTCCTGAGGATATAGATCGAACGCCTCGTGTTCTGAATATTTTGGCACCCACTATCACACCCTTATACCAAAGCACAATTACAACTATCGCTTCACGATACAAATATGTTTGGCACAATCGAACATAGTCACCAGTTCTACCACTCGTAGATTTTTCGGGACACAAAACAAATCTAAAAAAAAATTCCTTGCCGCGGGAATTGAACCCTCGACCTCCGGTTTCAGGGACCGACTCATTACCGTGTATACAACGGAGGTCGTCAAAATTTTCGGAATTTCGGAAATAAATGGCGACTTCATAGTCGCATAATAGAATAGGATTTAATTTTTATAAACTCATATATTGCTATTTTTATTCAAATATGCTTAGACATTTTTAGTATTATAAGGAAACTATGTAAGGGAGTTAAAAATATATTGTTTTTTCCTTAATTTTGTAGAACAAAGAAAGAAAATGAATAAGAAATCATAAAAAAGTCTAATTAATATTTAAAAAATATTATCAATATCAATCAATAGGCTGACTGGGGCCCAACAAAGTGGGCGAGAATCTCAGAAGAATACCAAAGTGTGCCTACAAATAATGGATTTTAACGATGAATAAACTATCTCACAGATGGTCCATATATATGAAATTAACGAACTATATAGCTCAAGTATAAAACGTTATTTCTTATCAAATTATATACTTATATAATTAAACGAATTATTATCTATGAACTTTCTCTATGTAAGACTGAGTTGAACTCTTTTTTATATCATGTATCTGATAAGCACCCTTCGATCTATATTCCCCCTGAGCTTGACGTGATATTTATGAAACCCTCTAAAATATAATAAGATACAATAAATAAACAATGTCAACAACAAAAGAAATTCGAAACCCTATTTACATCTTAATTTGTGAATTGAAAGTTTTTTTTGTTTGATGTTTTTAGATGTTTAAAGTTTAATGTCTTTCAATTTTCCACATTTTCTTATGATTGAGTATATATTACTGAGTGACTATATAGGGGAACGACACCATATTAGATTATTTACTTGTAATAGTAGCTTTAAGAATCATGAATGAAATAAACAAAACAGTTAAGTAAGTAGATTTAATATAGATGAATACAATTATGATAAAAATATGTATTATTTATTCAAAAATATTATTTTTAATTTTTAATGCAATTTATTAATACTCATAGGTAATGGTATATTTATATATATTCTGTAATAATATTTGAGACGATACCAACCTTAATCTCTATGATAATAGTGTACGTATACAGTCTTTCGTTGTTTGGCATTTTATCACTTAAATACATTTTAAAATTCAATAAAAGTTACAGTAGCCACACAAAGGCCGCGGCAGAGTACGAGCGGGCGCGTGCGCGAGAGCGGCAGCGGAAGACCGGCGATGCAATCTACTCACATTCATAGGGCCAATCAAGCACCGACCCACCGCCACCCGCTTACCGTACCTCCACTAGCCAGGGACGGATTTTTATTACATAAAAATATTACTGCTAGCGAGATTACTTGGACATTGTGGAAGAGAGTAAAATTATTTTTCTTATGGTTCTTGTTCTATTAATGACTTAGTGATAAGATAGCCTGTAAGAGGATTTCATATTATTTACGAATTAAAAAAAAGTAGGGCTAGCTTCAATATTTGTTATTGTTTTTTTTATCTTCGGTCACTAATTATGCAGGTGTACACCCGATTACCGCTCAAAATCTAGGTATAATTTGTTATATCAAGACTAAATAAATAATTCAAGTACATTTTGGTTATGAACCTGTTGTGGCCACGGTACTATTATTATTTTGAAAGTCATTTATTAAAAGTACGTATGTTGATTTACTTTTAGACTTGGTATCTTATACGATTTCATGGAATACTCTTCATTCTATGTCTTGACCCTCCTGCCCAAATTAGATCGAACTCCGATATAAAATATACATTTTTTTAAGTTATCCCATAAACTTTATAAACATAATATTAAACAAAATTGGTTCGGTAAAATTAAGGTGTTACTCGAATATATAGTTACATATATGGGTAATTTGACAAACAGACAAAAAGTCCAAAAAGAACATATTGTGGCTTCAGATACGTCTACCTACCCAATTATTTTAAGAATAACTTTAGTGGATGGCAATATCAGTTTTATAATAATTATAAATAATAGCGTGATATCATCGTGCTAAAACGGTTAAACTATTGCTAAACAGTAATAAAATATTAGTTTTTTTTTTATTTAGTAATTGGTAAGTATATTTCTAGAATGGATATTCAAAAATATATAATAACGGTATGCTGTCATTTGATTAACTTGGGATACGCACGCAGTATTAGGCATGATTTATTCGCTATATGATGAGTACGCTCCTGTGTACCGAGCTCACGTACGACCGCTCGTAAGTTCAATGGAGGTGTTGATTAAAAATATTTCCCATGTGCGGGCGGATAAGACCCAATTGGGCTGGCAATCAGCCGCGCGTCCACCGCTAATCATGCGCCACTCGTATTGCACACCAACTCTTTGTATATGCTGTATGCTACTGTTATAAAGAAAGATCTTGGATTTGTTGGATATAACCTCGATGATTTCCCACAATAGTATTTACTTAGTCTATAAATATAAAGGAGGCAAGGATTCAACTGGGCTAAAAAATTTGTAATATTCAGACGGTGTAAATATTTCGATATTGTAGGAGAAATACATAGGAATAAATTATATATTGATCAATTCATTAAATGAAATCAAAAACTAAAAGCTTTAAACAATTATTTACATCATGCAGAAACACATTTGAGATGTTACGATATGAATACAACCAATGACCACCTAGCCCATCTTAGTTCACTGACGATAATAATAACAAAATTACAAAATATTATTTAGCGGTTGTTAAAATATGATTTATTATTGTGTATAGCATTATTTTTGAATATGCATATCTGAAGTAATATGAATAACGCACATGGTAAATATGATAAATACAATTGAAATAAATTTAATGCAAATACGAAGATTTCCACGTACGAATAGGAATTTAAAAACGTCGTAGTTTTTTTAATACAATGCCTTTGAACGTACCTACTAAGAAGACAGTCGTGAGTATTATTCATTGGTTTCTTTTTGATTCACCGAAACGGTCTTTGAGAGACAAGTAATTATTTCAATCTCGTTAGACTGAGTGGCGCGCAAAAAGCTCGGAATCCACAACGCGCGACGTTCGTGCGCATACGACGGATGCGCGTGCGCAAGTTTTCTAATGAATTTAGAGCAAAGCAAAAAATCCACCATGTACGGGTACGACTCTGTCATCTTTTTCATGAAAAATATTTTTATGTAGATGGTTACAGTTTCCTGGTAGTAAATGTAATGTGACACACTTATAAAGCATTGATTTATCGATAAGTGTCTTATAACAACTATTAACTTATTGTGTATAATGCTTCAAGAACAAAAAAAAAACCTAAACATTCTTGTTATTTAAAGAAAATAACAATGGGCTGTGTCGAAAGATATTCACTAAATAATTAACTTTAAAAAGTCACTTTAGGAACAAGCAGTTTTCATATAAAAGTAAGTAATTATTTAAAATTTTTACGTTCGCATTAATAAAATCTTTGATAGCATGTCTCGATAAAGATATGGGTACTAAAAAGTATCATGTGGAATACACCAAATGAGAAACGCTGCGCTTAGACCCAATATACTTTACTTTGTTCTAAGAGATAAATTGTACATAGACCATTTTTAATCCAGATTCCCCTCGGTCTTCAATTATAAAAGTTTTTATGCTATAACAAACAGAGTAGATTGCCAGACGCATACGAACTGAATGGTCATATAAAGGCCCTTGTCAGAGTGAGGAATTCGAAAAACTAAGTGATTATGGTAGACCGCGCGAACGCGGGTAGAGTAGTGATGGGCGGGCCAGGCCCTATAACGCTGCGACACTACAATTTTAATCGCCCACTCCATAAATATAATTCCTCATAAATGGACCATTTACAGAGCATACCACGTTCAATGCTTGCGGATGTTGGAACAATGTTCTGCGTTAAAAAGCAATTTATAGTGCTAGTGATGACATTATATCGTAAAAAGTATACTTAATTAGTTAGATTAAGCATGTGAACGTTTCACTGCCAAGTTCATTATCATCAAAATCACCTAACTCTTAAAAATATTTGCAGAAATAATACCGAATTAAATAAATGTCTCTGTAACAACGAATATAATAACCAACGTTAAATCAATAGTTTAAAATTGTCTGTTGGAAATTGTATTCTTAAATAGAAATGTTGTCTGTTTTTTAATATTTCCGAATATAAATCACAATACTCACTTCAGTTAACTTGGTCCAAAAATGTATTCGGCTCTATTTGGAGAACGAAAATGTCGAACTCTACAATTCTTTTGTATTTGTTTTTTGAACATTAAGGGTATAACTACATTTAAACTTTATAATTTTCATAATGTCAACGTTAATTAAATTGTTGCATGAATTTTACATATATACTTTTTTATAAGCCAATTAGTATATTCACTTACTTTTATCACTAGGTGCTTCCGAGGAAGAATAAACAGAAGGATGTTAATTATTTTTCTTTGGTTACATTTCAATTCAATTTAGTCATGTGTTACCATATTAATAAAACAAAACTAAACTTTACTCAGCTCGTTATCGTTCAAAGTTTCTTACCGTACTAGGGTTGACCATTGCAGATATGTGGAAATTTTTGTAGCGGGCTTATTGGTGGCGCGACGTGCAGGCGCCCTAATGAGACCGGCCCGTTGGAATCCCTCGGCCCATTGCAAGTAGAGGATCACGCATTGCGTTCTTCAACTTTTTGTCACAAACGATTCGATACTGATAAACAAAGTCTCATCGTCTGCTTGTTATTATTTTATTTCATTTTAGAAAACTGGTTTCAATTTGTGTTTGTCTTGATCGGCTTCGATCACTTCTCAGTACGAGTTTTATGACCTTACAGAAAATCATGATACAGTACTTCACGTTATGTTGCAAAGAATTTTATAGCTAAGATATATTGTTTTAATACAATAATGTTAATATTTGGTTATCGTTGAAGTAAGTGTTTGTTTTATTTATTTCTAAATACATTATTTTGTGTCGTAGGGTTTAACATATCAGTATGCCGTTTCAATTAACAGCTAATCTGATTATCTAAATCCAAAGTGCGTAACGTTAAAGAGAGGATTACGAGCATTTCAGATAGTATTTCAATTACATAACTGTAGTCTCGTATAAGCCGTTTCTAATTAAATCTGAATGAAAAGGAATTACAACATTTCTACGTAGATCGCGGCTACAAACTTGTCTTACAACTTCGCTCAAGAAGGAGAGGGAGACAAAAACTGCATTAGGAATAACTAGGTGCCTCAATAAAATAAACGGTTCCTTATAATGAAACGTTTAAGGACCGCCAACCGCAATTCCTTCATTATTTTGCCATAGTAAATGTACAACTGAATAGTTGTACAAATCTTGTTAATTGTTGCTTTAACTCATGGAAAAGGCTGTAATATTTGTTTATTGGCGTAGAAATAAATTCATATAATTACGAAGAAATAATATAATTTATTTAAATATTTCACACGAAAACATAAATATTTACGAGTAATACGATAAGAATTACAATGTCTTTGAATCGTTCAATTTATCCGATTGAAGGTAATTACTGTAAAATGGGACCAATCGCACCATTAAATACTCATACACTGAGACAGTATTTACGACTAATAAATTTTTGGAGCAGTAAAAAGATATGAGGACATTTTAAGAACTCGTTTCTTTTGAGTTTTATTATTTTTCCGCGTACATCAGACTCCATTTTGCGAGTGCTTTAATTAACTATAAAAAATAATAATGTTTTCATCTCATTGGTTTTATAGTTTTAAATGCAACAAATGTTATCAAGTGGTAATATCTTTATTTTAAGCTATAACTTTAAAGTATGGAATCAATAAACGCTTATCGATTTTTAATAAAAAGCGATTACTCGAAAGTATCGATTTTCGTAAGACCCAGGGAGAAACTCATCGTGTTGTATGAAAACTTGAATATTATAAGGAGGATGTAGTGTGGTGCGTCAAATCAAAGCCAGTGGCGGCGCCCGGTCAGCGCGCGCTCGGTTTCCTTTATAACGCCCACTCTCCTACGGAAGTGCTCGCCGACGACGGCATATAGAGGAATGGACTTCTTTTATTTTGTCTTCTCCTTTCATCTTATTGTCTATTTTACGGGCACATAGGGCCTAATCAATAGTGGCGAAACGTGGGTAATGGTCACCTTTGCTTACATCTCTAAATAAAGACATGACATACGTTTTTTTGTATTGTAATGTGTCTCTAGGACTTTGTAGTGTGCAAAGAATTGCTTTAAAAAAAAAGCTTGTGTTCTTTCACAATATCCTTATTTTGTTGAAGTATATAAATAATGAATGTTTTAGATACCATTTTCGAGACATTTAAGAAAAACGTGTAAAATAAAGGATGAATATGATAGGAATATAGCATTATCATTCAGTTTTTAGTTTCTACACTCAAGTTCATTGTTAGTACGTATAGATCCATTGCAAAATTTGTATAGAATAGGAAAGTATAAAGTCCATATTAAGTAATTAAAGATGGTGTTGTTAATAAAATATTGAAACGAATAAAGTGACTTGAAAAATACAATATGACTTGTAAAATAAAGATAACACTTAAGTACAAGACATCAATTCGTATGGACTTGACATTAAAAATATACACTAATCTCCCATCGGTGTATCCATATAGTTAAACACTCCGCAGCAATACTTTTAATGGATCCTGTGAGTTTTTGCCTTTATTTATACGTTACGATGTGCGCATAATGGATCAGGCGAACACTTAGTAGATTCGCTATACGTTGGTACTTAACTCGGACATTATTAGCTAGGTGTTATTACACTTAGTTCCTAGGCATTTTTATCATTTAACTCAGTGAAACCTTAGGTTTACTTTAGATACAATATAGCTATAAATAAAGGTGTAGTTCAGTTATCATCATGTAATTACAGTTGTGGCTATTACTGGTTATAATTGTATATATCATTCTGAAATGGAAGTTAGAACATGGTTTAAGTAATACAATAAAAGTAGTGCATGCAACGTAGCATCTATTGTTTCACCACGAGTGCCATTAATGGAATAAGTTGGCCAGTTTAAGGGTAAGATCTTAGTGAAATCGCGTTGAGCAGTTAAGGGAATTTTCTGTGAACTGAAATGCTTTTACAAATATATGATATTTTGGTACCATTAACCGCCGATTGTACGTATGGTGTTCATATTCGTAGTGATTGACTTGGTCAGTATCACCTCCATTACAGCTTCATTTTACCGTGAAACAGCGATGTTTACACGACCGCGTGGGATTTCATTACTGCAAAATAATGGACTTTTTTTCCTTCACTTTTAGCCTTAACCCCCTAGGGAATCGGATATAAATAGTTATTGTTATAATAATTCCTTATCCAGATTTCTTTGTGTATCTATATTTGGTGCAAAGCACTTATCTTAATACATTGCATGTTGACTTCGATGACAGCATTCTAGCTTAACAACCAGGTTTAGCGTTTACTGGCGGCAAGGTATGCCAAAGCGGAACGCAGCCAGGATTATGTTAACCGATCTTAACCTCAGCTTTTGCAAGCTGAGACACACAAGCATTACACGTAGGAAAACCTATTTAATTGCCATCAAATATGACGTACCACATTACATTTTTGTGTTGGAGCGATTTTGTGTCATGTTCTTACACAAAATTACAACAACCCTACAAGTACATTTTTCACCAATTGTTTTTAATGTCATGAAGTCGCACACAGGTTTTGAGTCCACTTGCTAGTAACTAGCTACTGCAGCCCATGACATTTATTAACGTTGCGTAACTATGGGAATCAACAACAGAATTCAACAAGTTTCTAGAATGAATATATCTCAATCTTTTACAGATTACCATCGATAGTTTATTATAAAGATTTATTGAAAGCTATAATTAACAGTTATATCTTTAGACAGCGTGTGGTAATACGTGTGTTTTGAGCGTCCCCTACTATGCGTTATTGTGTTGATACAGCGCCGGAGTCGGATAGGTCGCCCAAGTGAGTTAATTAACTGGGAGCGTGTAAGGCGACGCTCACGGCCGCTCTAATTGCGCGATTATTCCTCCGCGACGCCTAACTGCTGGATGAAATTTAATTAAAGTTTGTTGTTCAAATAGATTTAATTAAAGTAATGTTGTAGCGACTGGCGCGCCGACGCCGAGCCGAGGCTCAATCCGCGTGAGTGCTGCGCAACTTTTCTAATTCATTACTTCTGAAAGCGTTCCCGTGATGCCGAGCACTCTTAATAATTTGTATTGTGTAGTTATAGTCGTTTTAGTGAGATCCCGCTCAAACTTAGGTGCGTTTCATAGTTCGACTGACGGCTGTGAAACTTATCGTTCCTGTTATACTTTTTTCTTGTCCTTTTTGTAAGCTTATTGACAAATTATCGCAATTAATTGAAAGTATTTTCATCAATCCATTGAATTATACAATCGCACATAGGTAAATTAACATGATATTTCTCAATTAGTAAGGCATTGCGCACATTAATATATATTGAAATGATTCATTGAATATAAATGCATTGTTAAAAGGCACATTAAGATAAAAGCAACGTGCCATAATTCTTATTAATTATTAATGCGGATGTCAATTAAGAAGTTATAAGGTCGGGAAGACCTTTTGAAAATAGGAAATATTTATCTATCCAAAAATAACAATCGTAGCAGCGATCCAGGGCAGCGTAAGCGACGAACGATGTTCGCGTCAATTACGGCTAATGGAAAACTTAAATTATGATAAAAGCTGAGCGGACGGCGGATGCTGCGTGTCCGTATCGGTTCTGGACCGTGCTAATGACGAGCTCGTTGTCTCGCTCGCGGTCTACCTACTCGTGCCCACGCTTTTACATCATTAAAGAATATTCGAGCACTTATAGGAAATTTATATTATGTTTTAACGGCTTAAGTATTGTAGTTCCTGGATATTATAACAAAGTGATATAGATATATTATTTTTGTACCATAAAAGTGTAATTATCTTTGGAGGCTTTAATTTTCAATACATGATTATAATTTATTTACATCGACATGACATGTTTTTGTGTATTTATAGAACACAGTCTCCCAGTTAATAAACTTGTTTAGTGAGCTGTTAAAAGCCAGATTACTCATCAAAATATCTCCACGCGATTCTGTTATGCCAGTTTGATTGTGCGAGATGTATGATTCAACGAGATCCAATCTACAATAGGTGGAGCATTTTCCCGTAAAAGCGTCAGGCTGTCCCGTTCCGGCGACCTACAAAAGCTCTCTGTCGGGCAGCTTTCAGCCGATTACCCGCGACGGAGCCTAATTTGATTGCCGCTCGCCATCAATTACAACGAACACCGCAGCTTTTTATTTACTGGAGCGTTTTCGCACCATCTCCGCGCCGCCTCGCTTTTATACATCAAAAGTAATGATTTATTGTCCACGTTTCTATATTTATTTACATTAATCTCTCGTTTAACTTTTATTCATAACCACGACCTTATTATTTTTTAGTAATTACTAATCTGAGTTAATCATTTAATTTGCATCTTTATATGTATTTATTTTTTAAAGATATTTTATATCTGCTATTCAAGTAAGCTATTCTAAGCAATGACTTAATACAATACGTAATTTAAATAAATATACATATTTCTTAATCACTTGTCGTTTATACCTACTCAGTATTAAAAGTATATTTTGACACGACGCGATAAGCTAAGCTTGTTTGTGTGAGCGAACACTAAAAAATAAATAGTTAATTCCATCACGCTGTCTGCCAGTCAATTTCCTTGATGAATTCACAATTACGGAAATTGGAAGTGCCTGCGGCGAGCGCTGGCCCGCCCCACCGCGTCGGCTCTCAATCAGTTCACCACACGCTGAATTATCACATTAATGTTTCTTTATGCCCTTAAAATTGAATAATAACACCTTTGTAATACGTATACTAAAGGTCCATTATATTCGTTGAATTTAGTAAACATTACTGTTGCTTTTAAAATGAGTTTAATATAAATGTCAATTGACTCGCCGTAAAAAGGAATAACAAAATTTAATTAAGCATGAATAATGCTCCACTGAATCGAAGTCAATTAACTTCGTGCGACTAGGTTTCCATTTCAAAAGTTACTAATGAGACACATGTGCAAGCGCTTGTAGCCTCTCTGTTTGTTATTCATTAATTTGAAATAGCGCCGCAGTAAAAACATAATTGACTTACATGAAACCACTTGCTAGGATTAAATGTCAGGATAGCCGAATTGTCATTAATGTTTTGAGTCAGTTGTATATACAAAGTCTAAATTGGTTCTAGTATCCTTATTGAAATCTTTACTGGCCTCATTGTTCCATTCTCAATTTGGAAGTCCTTGCAAGTTTACGCATCTCTTTCACGAGTAAATTGCTCTGCTTCGTCGGAGGAGTCATAAAGAAAATTGCTATACAGTTGATAAATAATTTATCTGAAAGCCCGCTCCAGTCACCGAAACATGCCCGGGGTAGCATTGCGTCTACTTCCACCTAATATTACTTTCCTTTTGTACAATTTTGCAACAGGGCCGTTCGCACGTTCCCTTCCCTTTATGGGCAATAAGTGGAACGCAATTATATTTATGGAGGCGAAATGGTTACCAAAACTAATTTTACCGAGTATCGTTCTGTGTCGGTACATTCTACCTAATGAGCTACGCCGCACCATATTTTATTGGACTTTGATTAGGTTATATCAATATACGAAATTACTTTGAATATTTTATTGTTGTCGTGTGGTTTGCAATAATTGCTTGTTTTGCATTTTGGACCAATTTTAATTGTTATTACAATGTACGTAATGGAAACAATGTAACTGGATTTAGAACAAAAGAAGAGCTCGTAGCTCTTAGCATAGCTTAACTAGTAGAACTAGAACTGTGAAAATTTGAATGAGGGTGGGTTACTTTTACGCTAAGGAAGGGTTTTTGGAAATATCCCTAAGGTGATGAAATCGGCATGGATAATCCATCATTTTTGAAAATATACCTTTAGTTAGCTAAAAACTCAATGGGGCATAACTATGATGTAAGTTAAGTTACGCACAAAGCGCTAGTGTAAAATATGGCACTAACTAACTTCAGCCAAATAAAAAAATGGAGACAGGTAAAATAATGAACTACACTACCATTTTAAAAAGTAGTAACAAAAGATTGACATTTTCTAAAATTACGATCCAGTCTTTAAATACTGTTTTATTAAAATTTCTTTTTTATTCGCATTTATCTATAGAATGACGTACGTAGTTGCTAATTGGGAGAGTTAGGTATACAGTTTCTGGAGCACTGGTGCCTAATTAGCGCGCAGCGGCCTCTTATTACGGCGCTTGGCTTTAATTACCCGCACGAACATATTCTATAAAGCATTCGGTTCCCAGTCTCCAAATAGTTAATTTTTAAATCATCTCATTGTTTTAAAATTTCAAACGCGCTCTATAGCAGAAGAAATACGAACAAACACTACTATTTAAACATACTTATTTTAGTTATGTTCGTACTTAGCTATATACGTATATCTGTATATTTAAGTACATTTAAGATCATTAAAATTTGGTTGAGATGACACTTTAATCAATACTGATAACAAATAACAATCATAAACATATATTACTTTGAAATTTATTAAAATATATACATAACAACTTTATGGATCCAGAAAACACTACACTAAATTATTATTTGCCGTTTTTATCAACTAAAATTGGTGACTGAGGTAGTTACTAACCACTAATAAGGTTTTATGCTTTATTTTAAAACTTAATGCTCTGCATACTTCGTTCATTAATATATAAAAGGTGGTCGAATTTTGATTTGACTATTGACGTTTGATGTTCGACTGGGTCGGTATCACCGTCACATCTATTTGTCCCATAAAACAGTAGTATTAGCACTACGAGTACTTGTGTTTCAGAGTAAGTGCGTGCTGTTGCAAAATTCAAGGCATCTATGTCCTCGGGTAACAAACACCAAATCTGTGGTTACAAAGTCGAAACTGCAGTTGCCACTTACGATGAGGTAGACTGCAAGCCTGTATGCTATTTCACAACATAAAAAATCTTACGTAACTATACAATAAAATTGTTGACTAGCATTGGATTCCCTAATTCCTCATCAGCTTGGGGTAGTTTAGCCGCTGCATAAATTAGCAGACAGGTGGACATAGCACATGAATCGAGCCCTGATTAAAAAGATGATTGTGTAGTGCTAGTTAACGTGGGCAAATTATCTTGACTGCACTTTAATCTAGTCGATTGTGAATAGGGGAGGGTTAATTTCCGCTAATCAGTGTACCGTTCAGTTTGACTTTAGATAACCAATATTATAAAAGATGACTAACTTATTGGATACTTACCTACTCATGTCTGCATGATTTTATGAATTACAGTAAAAGCATAATCATTTCTTATTTGAATAATTTTCATTTTTTGTTTTGAATCGCTTTAACTACAATATATCGCCTACCTAGAGTGTTGTGACTACCAACCGTTGTATTATAAGATATTAAAGTAATTATACAAATTTATATGATCATATTAATAAACAAAGAATTTATATGTAGCTCCTAAAATACATATAGATCCTAAAATACATTACTATCATACGTAACCAACATTCACATATCGTGGTTAAATATTAATTGATCGAGGGTATAAACAGTAGTCATTGGTGTCTCTATGTGTATAGACGACATTGGCAGAGCAGCGAAATCAATTAGGTACGTTTGCGAACTGCTCCAATAAATACTGCTATCGTTAATTAGAATCAATCGTGGGATTGCGTTGGAGTCTATTCTGAAATCAGTTTGCGACCCGTCGCGTAGGCGAGCCCGACGTTGACAGCAATTGGCTTATTAAGAAAGAAACTAACAAAACGCAATAGTGCGTAGCTCAATGGAATTAATTTACTCTGTCGGCGTCACAGCTGATAGATTTATTTGTATGCAGTTTATATTAAGTAGATTGCTTTGTCTGAGCCTTTATTTTTCTTTGTGAATATATATTAGGAGATTTAGAATTTGTTCTATACAATCAAATAATAAATTAAATGTGTCCCTTATACAAAATAAAAACAGGACATCTTCTTTAAGAACAAACTGAAAGAGGTGTAATATGATCACGCGTTGCCGGCGAGGATGATATCCTATTTCACCCTTTTGATTTCTTGCTGGACAGTAAAATATGCAAACAAATGTGATTCATAATCCTGCCATGCGGCGCTGTGGTCGCGCTAACATCAATTAATCTTTCGTTTTGCATCGATTTGAATACTGATTGGAATTACACGAGTGGCAGCAACCTATCGCACATATAGTTACCACACAGCTGAATATGCATATCATTTTGTCATGTCGATAACTTTGTTTGACTATAACAAAGAAATACGTACCTAGTGGTGATTTTGGTATACGCGTTATGTATTATTTTATTTTTGTACGATGATTTTTTAGTTAACTACTTTAAAAGACATTGTTCTAGGTCAAATGTTTCAAGTATGAATTTCTCAAATCAAAAATGTAATTTATTTATTTATTTATTGATGTGAAGTGTAACATTTACAGTCACTCTTGTAATGCATAGTACCGTGTACTGGGAAATATGATTTCAGTAGTTTTTATAATTATTCTGTTGTAATTAGCGAAAATATCTAATTCTACGTATTGGGGAATTTTTAAATAGAACTTTACGTAAAAAAATTAATTGCCTAATTATTAAATGTAGATATAAATCTACGTACTCTAGTAATATAACGGTACATACTTTATTTATGGATATCTAATCGCAATGAGTTATAAGTTCCACATCAATATAGAATAACAATCGACGCGATATAATGCTTTGGTGCATGCCATTATAATATCTGATTGGGAAAATTTAATTGTTAATTATGATAAAATGTGAGATTTAATTAATGGACACTTTGTGACTACCAATGCTGTTGCTTGTTACGGGAAAATAACGGTGCAGCGAACCCGTGGTCTAGACAAATAAAGTCTAATTAAAAGTTTAATTTATGTAATTTCTATAACTATGTAGAATATATAAAACAAACCGATTATTAAAATATTATTCCTATTATAAAATATAAGCACACAAGTTACTGGGAGTAGTACACCGGCTTGCAGTCCACCTGCTGGTAAATAGGTCCTGCATGCAGCCCATGACATTTGTAATCACATATGCGGTGCTACTCTTGAGGACATAGATCGAACACGTGTTTTGCGTTTGCTGGCTATCACACCTTTACACCGAAACACAAGTAGTGCGCATACTACTGTTTCACGGCACAATAGGTGTGACGGTGGTGGCGAACCAGTCAAACAAATTCATGTTCTACCACCCGTTAAATATTATCATTTTTGTATCTATTGGCATTGATTAAATTCTGACTCTGGTATTATTTAGATTAAACAATACTTTTAAAGTTATATTTAACAATTAAGCAGGCATTAGTAAATCACGTGTCGCGTGACAGTAAACAATCATGTTATTAATGAAAATGGTGCTAATATTATGATGTTGAGTATGGACGAATTGTCGACGGAAGCTGCGGACGGGTGCTCACGAGACGCGATGAGGCGGGAGGCTGCGGCGCTATCTGTAATTAGGATCGAGTACCGGAAGAGCATCTGAGACATTGGGGATATCCGACCCTAACGCGACCCGCCATCTTAGCATAATTAGTTCATGTTAAAGCACAATATACTGAAATGTCAAATTGTAAATATACAAGAATATATTCATCAATAAGATTTCAATCTGAACTCCTTACAAGGCAGATTTAATAGGATAGGTAGCACTTATAAAATTACTTACTCACGATTTCCAATTCCAGGAATCCATTAAGAACAGAAACTGACAAAGAATTACTACGAACACAATTTAAATACCTAATAACCGTAATCGCTTGTGACCTTAATTTCGCAAACCTTAATCAGTATCGAGTCAATAATAATCAAACAAATTCCGTGCAGAATAGCGTTAATGGATTGTTGTTACTGACTTAGCTTAATTAAACAAGCCGGGAGTCGACACTCAGACGCATAATACTGCTAATTAAACGCGGGTTTACAGAGATCCGAAAAAGAGCCACTCAAACACGCTTAGCCGGTATTATTACAGTGTATTCAGGAGGCTCTGCAAACAGGCCCTCGTCGCTGAGGGTGCTACTCTCAAGTTTCGCGTTTAATTAGACAGATAGAGGCGCGGACGGGCCTTATTAGTATTGTCTACGGGGGCCCAATTAACACCCGGGAGGCGCCGTGGGTGGCTCCAAGTTCGTTTTAATAATCAAGGGATACCCTTAGCTTCGTTAGCCGAATAACAGGATCGGGTTCGCGTCTCAAAAACTTACACATGCAAATACGATACCACATCGACATACGGGGCGTCATTACTTCACTTATCCTATACGCAACAATGCAACAAAGCAATCGAATAAACATTTTAGTACCATAATGAAATCAGCTATTGCTAGGAAAATAAATGGCGTTCGTTTGAGTTCCTTTTATCGGCTGGGCTGTAATCGTTTCACATAGTGGTATTGTTCTCTTTAATTAAAACGTTGCAAGTAAACGAAGAGAAGCAGCTCTTCCTAATTAATTTGTAAGTGAATGCTATCAATTAGAGGGAAGCTCACGGCTAACAACGAACTATGAGTTCCTATTAAAGTGCACGTATTATTAATTAAAAACATGTACAAAAGCAGTATTATTTCGCCAGCATCATTGTTGAAGTACGTTATTACGGTTGACTCAAAATGATAATAAAATGACTGGTATAATAAGGTCGCATCTGCATGTTACGTATTAATAAATCATATTATAGCTGCATTCAATGAATATGATTTTGTTAAAAATAGTTGTACCGTCATTTAAATCTTGTAGTAATAATCTACATATGTTAAAGATTAATTGACTGACTCAGTTCTTTTGAATATATTAGCTGACACAACTATCCGTTTACATCGCAGAAAAAAATAGATTTTGGGCTCATGCTTGCATTAATAAATATAAATACTAGAGATAGTAATTTTAATTTTCTTTGCATTATTATTAAAGTATCGTGTTGTTTACTTTAATGTTCACATGATCCTGATTATAAAATTATTTGTTTACGACATATTATAAACATACATATTTAGTGCAAGATCTTCAACGGCTTCATTAAACTCATGTTTTGACCCAGAAAATAGTGTAGCAAAATGCAAGCGCATGCGCACGTTGCCCTGCATGACTTGTCGGCACTAATAACTTTTTCTTAAAACACTAATGAATAACTTGCTTCTTATTACTGGGCACGTTTCGCCACTCATGCCGGAGTCGCAGTGAGTAACTAGCGGCAGTAGTGTAACGTTGCTAAAATGCATTTATGAGAAACTATGCAATTTTGTCAACGAACTCCACAAAATCATAGTCGTTTAAACTCATATCGGTGTTTGAAATTGTTATATTATTTTCCTTTATTCTAATTTTATTATTTACAGGATTTACCTCGCAATTTTGTTCGCATATAACACAGAGAAATCATTAGGTAAGGTGACATAATAACATAATTGTTTCTTGAATTTTTATCTCGTCGTCGTACTACAAGTACATGTGACGATGATATATTCTCAATGCCTTCTTATAAGAAATTGTCGCAGGGCCCTCTGTATGTAGGATCTACGGTATAATGATTTGGGCCATATAAGGATTTGGGCTAATTACCTGCCAATTTAAAGAGTAGTTAACACAATTATATACTTGAAGTTTAAACTCAAACAAGTATAAACAATGTATGCTTAAAATATTATAATTCAACTAACATAATGTTGCGCTACTGGGATTAATTTCACACTCTGTGTCAATGATGGTGAAAAAGGGTGGAGGGAGCGGGGGAGGTGTGGTTCCGGTGTTGGCGCCAATCTTACGACTTGCCATTAAGTAATTTTCATTAAGATTCATGGTTCACTTAATGAACCCATGTTGATAGCACACAATAACGCTTTAAAATTACTCTCAGTGTCGATGCTTATTATATTATAATAACCTTAACACTTATTATATGGTAGTATTATGTTATTGATGGATCTATGTAGGTTCACCCGTGTGAGTACAATACCTATTTCTACTGTGAAACAGATCTTATGAGTAGAGTTTCTGACTGAAGGGCGTGGAACCTGATAGACACAGGTGTATCAACGCACTTGTAACTGACTTCAAATTCATGAGCTGTAGTTGTCACTCACTAGGTGAACTGCATGCCGATTTATTACTCTAATTTTCTTAAAGCAACCATTCATTATCAGCAAGATTTTTACTGTGTTAAAGTGAATATAGTTTATTGAACTTATTATAGCTCTTGGTTCAGTGGTCGCAAGTGCGACTACTGAACAAGGGGTCCTGGATTCAAATCCGTGTCTGGCAAAGTGCTATTGGGTTTTTTCTAACTGGATAAATCTCAGTAGTAACGTGGACTTTGAAAATATGGCAATAGGCACATATTAAATGGGACTTAAATATACCTGGCGATGTTCACATCTGCTTATGTTAAATTTATAGTTTCAATTATTGTTAATAATGTATGCTATTAAATCTTCAGTATGAACTTTTACTGTTTAAAGCCGCTACATTTCTTAAAGTATAATACGTCTACGCGGCCGCATAATAATCCTCGTTCTATCTGAAGTATACAACATATGACATCGTATCTTAAACTCAACGTATAAGGCGGTAATGTAATTGACACCCGTTTTAACGTAGCGTTTAAACAGGACCGGTAATTACGGGCACCATAAGAAGCGTAATTCTCCGCGTCAGTCGCAATACAGCCAATTTAATTTACAAAGTTGTCGGTCAAGAGCGGATTTAGAACGACTTCGGTCACTTCTTAATAACTTGCTCACGGCCGTCCGTCACGAATCCATGTGTACGAATCATTACCACCATCTGGGTTGAAGGCCTAAAGCGCTTGCATGTGAAAAAATGATATGTGTCAAGTTATGACGAGTGGGAATGTTAATTCAACGACGAATAAAATATAAAATCCGTTCAAATGTCGCAAGAGGCGAATTGGTTGGTTGTATAGAAAATTCGTTGTTCATATGATGAATAAATGTTTCTTTCTTTCTTTCTTTCTATATGTCTGTAGGACATCGTTTTTTTTATAACTTAGAAATAATAATTAAATCTCATTATATGATTCTTATATTCGACATTCTGCCTGCCCCACTTCCACAGTAAGATGTCCAGGCGTAAATAGCCTGTGTGGTATCTTATTATGCTTT
>DWIE01000181.1:0-19988 GCA_018248235.1 Choaspes benjaminii
ATGTCCATAGGCGACGGTAATCACTCACCATCACGTGAGCCGTCTGCCTGTTTGCCCCCTTTATTCTATAAAAAAAAAAAAGAATGCAATAAATGTAATAATTTCAATAAAAGTAATACAAAAATATTATGCAAGTTTTAGAAGTTATATTATTAAATAAATTTAAAGTTTGCTGTATGACGATTCATGGCGTACCATATCTCGTGTTATGTCAATGACTCTCGGTGTACCGGCAATTTGGAAAGTATATTCCAATTCGGTCTTTAATATCTTCAACATTCTTTGTACGCCAGCTTGGCCGCCAACGCTCAGTCCCCACAAAGCCGGTCGTCCAACAAAAACCATTTTTGCACCAAGTGCCAAAGCCTTATAGACATCTGTTCCGGTGGTCACACCGCCGTCCAAATACACTTCGATGCTATAATTTCTTACAGCATTTATAATTTCCGGGAGTGCTTCAATCGTCGCGGGCACGCCGTCCAACTGTCGTGCTCCGTGATTAGATACCAGAATAGCCGAACAACCCGCTTCAACCGCTCTAATGGCATCGTCGCTGCGTAGTACTCCCTTTGCTATTATAGGCAGTGTTGTGATGCTTTTTAACCATTTAATGTCATCCCAGGTTAGTGACTTATCAAATAAGTTATTAACGTAGTTATTCAAACCACTACCACCATCAGTGCTATTTATTTTTGTAGCCAGGTGGCCATCAAAATTAGCTAATTGTAAATGTTTAGGTAATGTAAAATTATTGCGAACATCGGCACGTCGAAGACCAAAAAGAGGGGTATCTATTGTTAAAGCTATTGCTTTGAAGCCGGCTCTCTCTGCACGAAGTACTAAATTCTTCGTTACTTCTCTGTCTTTGTAAATGTACAGCTGGAACCACTTCGTTGCATGTGGTGCTGCTTTAGCTACCTCTTCTATAGAGCTTGTAGAAATTGTACTCAGTATATATATAACACCTTCAGCCTGTGCCGCTCTTGCATTTGCTAATTCACCGTCGGGGTGAGCCATTTTTTGCATTGCAGTGGGCGCAACTCCAATCGGCATTGCGACCTCAGTTCCTAACACAGTAGTTCTAAGGTCGCATTCCGTTATTCCTACAAGACATTTTGGACGTATTCGCAGTCTTTGAAATGCTGTTTTATTTTCACCTAAGGTATATTCATCAGTTGCGCCACTTTTGTAATAATCCCTCGCATTTTTAGGGAGTAATGTCGTCGCCGCATCTTCTAAATCTTTTACACTAATATATTTCTCCATTTTGTTGCAAAACCACAAACCATACTAGACTTCTCAGAGATATTGAGCAGTATGAAACTGTAAATTCTACTGATAACTAACTACATAATAATGATTTATCAATGAAATAAGTATGATAGGCCACAGGTCAGCTTCAGCTTAGATTGACCGACGACGATAAAAGTTCCACTATATTTTTATAATATTATCTCACATTACATATAGTTACTAATATTTGTGACCGTCCGTACATTATTTTTAAATGCCAAGGTACATAAAGTAAAACACAAAAGTGAAATTTTAAAATTTATTTCTTGATTTTATTATTATATTGAATGAATGCTATCCTGACAGCATTCGTAATGTCAAATGCCATTCATTACATATTTGCCATAGAAAGTTATACAAAACTCAACTGATCTTAGTATATTTTTATCAATTATAAATTTACACTGTTCAGGCGAATATGCATGTGGTATATAACTCTGAAGACATTTAAAAACTTTTGCTAAGTACGAAATTAATATTGTTAAACAGTGGTTTTTGTTTTCAAATTCATTTTCTAAAATGACATAAAGAGACCTTTTTGCTTTTGTAATTACATCAACCCCATTATTAACGAGTTTCAAAGAAGGATAGTTCATCGTAAACAATTGTTAGTGTTTTGTTATTTACATAACTTTGAAACTCGTCAATATGATATTCAGCATTACATTTGGCAGTATTGTTTTGCTTTCCAACATAATGACTACATTCATTAAGCCTACGGTTGATCACAATTTTTCTCATGTAACAATACAACTTGCATTTTACAAAACATAATATAAAACATTTTTATCATTAAGCTACGAAGAATAGGGGCCGCTAATCCTTTTCGAGCTAATAATCCATCTTTGGTAATTAAGTTGACAACAATCAGTGGTCTGCACCAGATTTTAAATGCTATAAAATCATTCACTCAAGGTTATTTATTAGGTTTACGATAAAAATCTGAATTTAAATTAGTATCTTAAAATTTAAAGCCAGAAGATAAAATTAAAAATAAGTTAAGCTGAAAGGCGTTTAGTTCAAAACACTAATTTAGGTTGTTAGTATTATAAACAGACTATCAGGTATCCGCCAATTGAGCAAATAAAAAAATTAAAATAAGGCACATGGTCTGTGAACAATATTTTACCATTTTATAATATCTGACAACAATGATGTACAAAAAATACAAATATCGTGGTGGTTTACATTGCCATATCCATGAGTATGCTACTTCTACCAGGAGAAGTTGTTCACAATCATAGCAACTATTTTTTTATATTTTGATTGAACTTAATTACCAGGATACTGCTAAGAGCTAATCTCGTTGCAAGAACTAACTATATTAATGGTACAATATGAATCTTCTACACTTCTCTTAACTTTTCTGCATGCTGATATTATTACCAAATGTTATTATAAACCGAAGCATTTTAATTCATAGTATATTAGAAATCCATGATGATTCAGATTTTTTTCCATCCCTGATAGCCTGAATGCCACACTTCACAACTAGAAAAAGAGTAAAATATACAACCATCATGAAATATAAAAATAAATAAAATATATTACAAAGCAGAACATCGAAAAAGTGGCAACATTTTCCCGTAAGACTAGTTGTTAATAACTCTATACTATAATTTCTACATATTTTGTTATTCATATCGTAACTTTAGCTATAAACTGAAAAACATTATAACGGAGAGTCCAAATTAGGCCAATATCATAACGTGCGGCAAAACAATCAGTAGTGCGTGGTATAAATATGAACAAACAGTTTAGAACACGTGATTAGTTATAAAGACACAAACATCTATCCAACAAACAGAATTGCCATTCATAACTACTCTTAGATGAAGTCAGGGAAATAAGACAATAAAATAGTAATTCTGTATGTCATTGTATCCTAAGATTTTATTATTGATGGGACCAAATTTATGTTACAGTTCCATCTTAAAACTAAAATTTCTTTACACAGTTACAAAATTGATTATGAATGTTAAAATACCCAATAAATTTAGAAATCTTTGTTGTGTAACAACTAATACTTTATTAAATGCCACCAAAATGTTCAGTAGTACAATATGATGAAGAGTTATCGTGTGTGCGATTGAAGTGATGAATGTACGTTGCAACTATGATGATCTTTTGAAATTAAAGTAAGCAGTCCTCAAAAACCCTGCTTTCCATTACCAACCGCATGACTACATTCTTCGATTAGCACCCACCAAAGTTTTTGGTCTATTAAACATATATAAGCATTAACATCAATTAATACAAAATGCTTGAATATCCATAATACAAACAATCGCTCACGGTTTTATAAAGAAAGAACACAATGAAAAGATGAATAAAAAGGCTCGGTTACATACGACAGCTGATTATATTTCAATAGAAAAGGTTAATATAGTTCTACTCGCCAATTATAAAGCTTTGATTCAAAATTGTTAAATTTACTGCTAAGGGGATGTGATGATAAAATATGCATAATCATATAAAAATGTACTTGACAGACCTGGGTGTATTAAAATGTGATGATTTTCCAATTCATGTAGTATTTACAATACCTTTTGGTCATTATTAATCCTTAAAATATCTTAGTAGCCATCTGCTATCTACTATGTAACTAGGTGAGGATGCAGTATCTCGCCATTCTCTAGACGAAAATTTAAGGATTTTTAATACTCACTGGACATATTAATTACAAAAAAATATTACAATAATATCGTATATGAAATTACGATATGGCACTGTAGAACACTGTATATCAATAAATGAATAAAAATACATTTTACTTTTGGTGGCTCACTCAGAGCATACAATAATACAACTATACACCGTTACTGTAAAGCGGTCCGTTGTCTTGACGTGACTATTGCCCCTAGTACTACATACTCTCTTAATGTAGCTGAGCCATGTAGCCGAGTCAAACCGTCTCAAAAAAAGTCTCAAAATTATTTAGTAATAATAATATTGAAAAACTTTTATAATTCAAGCAATAATTGCAATAATTTTAGAATACAACACGCTTCGTAGTCTTGTTCTTTTATTTAGTAGCAAACATACATCATAAGTTCATAAATAAAAATATTTAGGGATGATAAATAACTGCAATTAGTTAATTTCGTTTTGGTAGATGATTTTTTACTGAATCTTATGTCATATAATATATCTGACTGGGTTTAATGAGATTTGTGTCCACCATATAAAATGAGGTTTTATACAACAATGTATACTGTTACAACTGTTTTCTCAGTTACACGGAATATGAAATGGCATTCTTTTGATGTTATGGGCACTGTTAAAATATCGTTTACTAATAACAATATTAAAATACAAGCAGTTAAGATTTACAATTTATAGTGTTCGCTAATGTTAACACTCGTTTCAGTGCAGTCGATTCATACACTTTTAACTATCTCCTTAACAAAAAATATGCGATGCACATAATATAGAAAATAAGTTCTCCTATCGAATAAGTAATGGATAAATCTTAATCAGAAAAAATAAATACTATGGTACTTTTAAAGCGGAACATTAAGTTACATAAATATTACAAAAGAAACTACGAGCTCCACCGGAGGCCTGCGCGACGGCCGCGGCGCGGGCGCCCGCGCACCAGCCCGGCCCGAGGCTCCGCGTAATACTTAATCATAAATGCCCTCGTAAACGAACCTTTAAACATATCGTTAACATCACAGAACAAAACTACGGCTAAGCGGGGGGAGGGGTGGCCGAGGTGCGGCGAACCCGACGAGGAGCGACAAATAAATAGCGTTAGACGAGAGGCGGACTAGAGGCACGGTGCGGCGCGGCGGCGGCTCACGGGCCGGCGGGCGGCTGCGCGGCGGCGGGCGCGGCGGGCGGCGCGGGCGGCGCGGGCGCCAGCTGCAGCCGGCGCGGCGGCGGCTCGTCCTCCTCGGCCGCGTCCTCCTCGTCGCCGCTGTCCTCGCCCGCCTCGCCCGACCCGGAGCCTTCGCCACCCTCGCCACCCTCCTCGTCTTCGTCGTCCACGTCGGGGCACAGCTGGTACGCCTTTTCAAGGGTCTTCCGCGCCGAGTTACTCCTTTCTAGGAAGTAACCGCTAGAAGTTTCATTAGAAGTACCAGGCGGAGACCACGTATTATAGGAACCGTAACCTCCCGGCCCATAGCGATCGAGCTCGTCCTGCAGCCAGGTGAGCATCTGGCGCCAGCGGCGGCGCGCGTCCGGCTGCGCGTGGATGGCGCGCACGGCGAGCGGCGAGCGGCACATCACGCCCACCACCAGCTTCACGCACGCGTACGCGCGCTTCTGGTAGTGCCCGCGCGCGCGCAGCGCCGTCTCCAGCAGCCCGGGACGATCCTCCGACACGCCTTTGATTGCGTTATGAATGCGGTGCTGCTGCCAGCTGTCCTCAATGAGCAGCAGCGCGGTGAGTGCTTCCGAGTGGCGGCGCAGCTCGTAGCAGTACGCGTACGCCATCTGCCAGAGCAGCTCAGCCAGCGCCATGCGCGACCAGCCCGCGTGCTCCCAGCACATGAACTGCAGCATCCGGATACCCTCGTCGCACCCGCAGCACTCCTCCATCAGCTTCTTTATATAGCCGCTGCGGTTGTAGAGTATCTCCGCGGCGGCGGGCGGCAGCGGCGGGCGCGCGGCGGGCGCGGCGGCGGGCGGGTCGGCGTACGGGTTGGGCAGCGGCTGCGCGCCCTCCGCCGCGCCCGCCGACTGGCAGCGCGCGCCCACGTCGCAGCACCGCACCAGCACGCACACCACCTGATGTACTTTGGCTGATTCGGGGTACTGATACTTTCCAAGCGAGGAAGCAGAGCTATCCATGCACACCGATAAGACGACTTCCAAAATTTTTAACCGCAGCAGCTGGTGCCTCTCGTTGAGGCCGAGCGCGGCGTACGCGTGGAACAGGTTGAACAGCAGCGGCAGGTGGCGGTGGTGGTGCGTGTCCTGCGGCGCGGCCAGGGCGCGCGCGCTGCACATCAGCTGGTCCGACAGAGAGCTCACCTCCTCGCGCGAGCACCACGACCCGTACCCGCTGCCCACAGGCGGGTCTTGAGTTGAAAAGTGAGCTAAGAATACTATAATCTTCATAAACACAACCCGTACTTCAGCTGATGGACACGCAAGCAGATAATCACATAACCTTTGTGGATGTTTGAAGAGGTCAGTAGCAAACCAGGCTCTCACAGCTTGTGAGCACCTCAAATGCTGGCACAGGATGTCATGCCAGTCTGCAGCTGGACCGCGCAACGTTTTCTTTGTGTGAAAACCAACTTGGAACAAGAACTTTGAAGCCAGCTGCACGGCTAACATTGACATTTCTTCATGCTCTGGACCCCACACAGCGCTTTGTGAACTTGGAAGTACTTGCAGTCTCATAAAACATAATTTCTTCATGAAGTTGAAATGCTCAAGACTGAATTGATCCTGGTTGTGTGAAAATGCAATATTGCTGCGGCGGACTGAATTCCATATGGGTTTTGGTAGTAAGCTCTCTTTCAAACTCAAATTTCTTATACTTTCTTCTAAAGTTGGTATCTCAATGGTATCTCTCCTTGTGTAGAATAACATGTATGCATTCCACCAACGCTTTTGTCGTTTATATGATACTCTTTTTATGTTAGAGTCGAAAACCTCGCCCATGTATTCGCCGCCGAAGCACTGCGACTTCATTTCCTCGTCGTCGTGCATGGGACACTCGGTCACATCGCCGTCGTCCAGCTTCACCCACCGCCCCGTCTGGCTACCATTGTCTCTCAGCAGCACGTAGGAGTAGTAGTGTCCCCCGGAGGCCTGCCCCGAGTGCACGACGATCCCGCTGAGCTGGTAGCGCGTGTCGGGGCGCTCGTCGCCGCCCTCCCACAGCGTGGCGTCGTCCTCCGCGCGCGCCAGCCCCCACGCTGCGACCACCACACTTCGTTTAGTCATCGCTCTACCAACCGTTTCACACGAAACGACTACACAGCTACAGATTAAACTAAGCCCATAGCATTCTCGCAATGTAAAAAAATCTAAGTTCGAGAAAAAATATAAAGTATCAATGGGTTAATACTATACAACCGAAGCCCCAGTGAATTGATGTATATCTATTTAGACCCATGCCTCACTCTGTTCTTATTCTATATGTATACAATATGCATATCACTTCATGATTCAAGATGATTATACAAATTTCTAAAAATAAACAGCAAAGCGTTAGGCAACGCAAACGTGGTCATCTGTTTTTTAAACAATCTTTAAAAGCCATAACATTGGTAGGGACTGATCAATGTTTAAAAAAATAACGAAGCAGCAATTCGCTTTCCGCGTAGTTCTTGCATCGCGTTGGCCCTGTCTCGCAATCGCACTAGCAATTATTCACCGGGTCAGTTAAATATGCCGTACATATAAAATATACATATACCAAGAATATATATATAATTTCTTGCGAGCTAATTAGTACTATGATTATTTATCATTACTTCATTAATGGGTACCATAAGTTTCTATGAAATAGTAGATGCAAATCTATATATTTAAGATCTATGTCAGTGATAGATGTCATGAGCTGCAGTTTTTTTACCATCAAGGCGTTTGTTTATTCATACTGCTATTTCAAAAGGTAAGAAATAGTTATATTATCAGTCTAAGTCTAAGACTCACCAGTATATGGTTCGACGTCCAAATCGCGCGGAAATTCAAAGTAGTCGTTGAATTTGATTGCACACACTTTCTCAAAATCATACTCGAATCTTTTAAGTTGAATGACTAGAACGGGTGGTAACTTGTTTAAACATAGACGCTTTACAGTTACAACCTTTTTGCTGCATTTATCACAGTAGTAAGCATCTGCACCCTCCAACAATTCTCCTCGAACATATGCTTCAAGCGATTCCTGGAGACGAGACATATTCCTAATATCCAATGAAACAACACTGAATGGTTCCTCTTTGCAATACCTGTGAGGACATCCTTTGCATATCTTTTGATCTGAGTATGTGCCTCCCATAGTTTTCGCCATGAGTTGCTCTTGGCCTAACGATTTCAGTGCTTCATCTAAAGTTTCTACTAGTGACATGAAAAATTCCACTGCATCTTGTTGTTCACGTAAGTTAACTGGCTCGCCTTGCAGTCTGAAATGGGCCCACAATCCTCTCGGAACATAATACTGTAATTTGCTATAATTTAGGTGGGCAAATATTGCTTGTACTTGTTTTAAAATAGTGACGTTGTACTCTGCATTGTTCTGAAAATATTATAATAAAAATATAAAGAAAAATAACTTCAATGTAAGAGTGATATTTAATTTAATACAAATAAATATATGTTGGATTTCTTACCTCAATATTATTTTCTACTATTGCATGATGATGGCCTTCACCAGAGAAATCTTCATTAGGATCATTTACAGCGCCTAAAACAAGGACAAATTTGTTTTACGAAATTACTGCACAATATTTTTTGAATATTAATCATCAACATGTGTCGGTCCACTGCTGGACATAGGTCTCTCTCAATGCACGCCACTGAGCCCAGTCTTCAGCTCTGCTTTTCTAACTACCACCAGCATATATACATTACCAGCACCACATAGCACCAATAACAATAGCAATTGGAAAACATTTCTATGAACTACACTTGCAACTGTTCATGCATTGTTACTGTCGCACTACCAGGAGCCCTGACCAATCCGAATAATTAGACGCGATACAAAGAGATATAAAACCATTACCCTGCACGGTGAGCAGCGCGTCCCGCACGACGGGCACGCAGTAGAGCTGCTGCAGCACCGAGTTCATGTAGCACGTGGCGCCCGCGTTCTTCAGCCCCACCAGCCCGGCCGGCTGCCGCGGGCCCACGCACGGCAGGTACTCCCACTCCACTAGCGGCATGCTTTTATCGCTATAGAACATCTGGTCGAGCAGCTTCGCGAGCGCGGCCATGTTGGGCACGCAGCCGTGCACAAGCGCGAGCAGCAGGTCGGTGGCGGCGGCCGCCGAGCCCGGCGAGCGGCACAGCGGCACGGCCGGCTCGCCCGCGCCGCCCGCCGCCGAGCCCGCGCTGGTGCCCGCTCCGCCCGCACCCATGCGACACCACGCCCACGAGTACGGCCACAGGAACTCCGTAGTCACTTCTTTTATAAGGCCAGAATCTATGTGATCGGGATGTGCTCCATACTGATATTTGATTTGCGCGGGCACATGTGTAAATAGTTCTTTGGTGAGATTAAGATGACCTTCAAGTAAGGTATCATCTACTGTTTCAGGGTTTGCACGCACAGCTCTTAGCCATGCCACCTGAAAACATAAAATAATATTACATACAACAATCATTAGACTATTGCAATTAACTATGATTTCGGTATATATTATTATAGGATAGGATGCTACATATAAACATAAAAAATATTATAAGCAACTTGGATATAAAGTTCCTTCGCATCTTAGTCACTGAATAGATAAAGGAGATTGGAAAGGTTTTCACTGCAATTTAGTATTAGTCGTCGCGTAAGCACGTACACAGCTAACAATGATATTTGTTATGTTTCTTGTTACAATCACATCATTCTTGTTCTAGCTGAGCTGGCGAACTGACCACTCGAATCTGTGTAAACCCCACTATAAACGGAGAAAGAGGGAATCGCTTTTAAGTACGATAGTCCTACCACAGCTGCGGCACGCGCGTCACGGCTACATCTCCGTTCCAACCATATTTATCTATTCCGTGCGGACGGCGCTCGCGTGCAAGGAGAGGCGGGGTGCGTGCAGAGCTGACCTCGAGCGCGAGGTCGTCGAGCGTGCGCGCAGTGGGCCCCGCGAGCGCCACGAGGCGGCACAGCAGCTGCAGGAACTGCTGCGCGTGGCGCGCGTGGCGCTGCAGGCGCGCGCCGCCCGCCGCGCCGCCCAGCGCGACCAGCGCCGCGCGCGCGCCGCCGCCGCCGCCCCACGCGCACATCGCCAGCAGCTGCTCCGCGCACGACACGCGCACCTGCGGACTAGGGCAGTCGATCATTAAATACAGCGCTGTGTCATGCCACCACTTCTCATCAAGAAGAATCCCTAAATGACCGCCACCAAGTGCCACACACATTGTGACAACTTCCATGCACTCCCGTACAAGTGTAATATCATCTGAGTGCACGAATCCGATGTGATCTATTGGCTGTGCGACAGAGTATGCCAGCTCGTAAAGTGCGCGAACGGTAGCTGCCGTCGGAACGCACCACCAAACCAGCGTTGAAATGGATTCGCTGTCTTCGGAACTCGTTATCACCTGCACACATGTATAATTAAGTCACTATATTCAAGGTATTTTTAATTATAAATGGCAAGGCAGAAATTGAATATTAAATTACCTGTTCACCAAGCGCACCTGCCAACTTTTCAGCTATGGCCTTCACAATCAATTCGCAACTGTGACTGGGACCAGTCTGTAACGCCTCTCGAAGTATTGTCACATCCATCCTAAAATTAAATAAAATCATGAACATACTTTGGAAAATAATTAATTTATTGATATTTTTATTGTACAACTAAAATTGACGCAGATACCTTAAGTCCTTGTCCACTCTTGTGTCGGAACCATCAGGACCAACAACTTCGAAAAGATATCCCAGCGTATATAAGGCTAACTTGGCAAGCCTTACTAATGCTAAATAGCCGACTCTGAAATTAAATATAGTCATTAATACTCATAGCTACATATAGTCAAGCGTTTATTTCGCATTATCGATGGTGCCATATGCCCGTCGAACATTAAATTAGTTCAAATATTAAATAAGTAGAATAGAATTATGTGAGTAATAAGGGTAAGTAATTGAGTACTTTTAAATCTATATTACAGATTACAATATTTGTACTGCATTTCTTTTTAAATTGCCAAACAACTCAGTACTTTTACATTTCATTTTTGTTAATTCGAATTGAAATCATAATTTGAGGGTAAAATGAATGGACACATCGCAGAATGTCACCTTCTCGTGTGTGCCGTGGCGCCCTTCAGGAACTCAGGGTCGGAGAGGCACTCTACGAGGAGCGGCGCCTTCTTCACGCACGCCAGCTGGAAGCTGCGGCTGCGCTCTAACCGCGTGTCCGACGCCGGCATCACCATGCTGTACAGCACCTATGACGCACACGCATCAACATTTTACGACGTATAGCTAATACTCACAACCTATTAGAGGATTTTAATTACAAATACATGAAACTTCCAATTCAAATAATAATACAAAATTTAAATCTTACCTCAACATTATAAGCAACCGTGGGTGGCGCATGTCCAAATAACATGTCCCTTAACTTTGATTCATCTCGGCACAAAAGAGCCTCTGTTAATTTCTCCACCTGCAAGGTAAAATTACGTTTATATTGCCTGTTGATTACAATCGACGACGGTATTACGTCGTCAGGTAATAATTAAATAACATGTTTAGAAATTTTTCCATACCGTTTGTTTATGCGCGGGACAAATTTGAGACAACAAATGGGCAGCCTCAGTAAGTTGGGAATGTCCCTTAGTTATACCGACGTGTTCTAATTCCAAAATAAATGGGATATACCACGAACCTTGGGCGAAGAGTACGCCAGGTAAAGCGTGCTCGGGAGTCAAGGGATGCCGTGGTGAGGAAGTACTGGAATCGCTGCTTGATTCGTTTGATGATCCACAACCTCCACTGCCTAACACTTGACTGTCAAATATCTAAAATAAAGAATTGCATAATCTCCTGCACAACATTCATCACCAAATATTGATTCTTAAATAGCACACATTAAATCATTGGGCATACCTTCGCAACAATTATTGTTTTGTCTCTGAGAGGTATTTGTGAAAGTATTTTTCTGTCATGGCTTGTGTCCACTAATTCCCCATTCACATACAATTCTAATTTAATAATATTATATGTTTCTAACTTAACATCTGAAGCACATTTTATCCTGCATAGAACGCTAAAACATAAACGTTTCAATTAGTTTTTGGACATTTTGTATTTATTACTTTAAGGGAAACATATTAAGGGATGATTTTACCTTCTCTGGATGGCAGACCGCAATGAATGTAATGTCTCATTTAAATGTGAATAAATCTCGATATCATCGATCGGCTGCCTTTGAGCCATGACAAAATTGCATCTGACAATTATAGAACACTGTCTACCCCTCCCCGCCCTGTAGATCGGCAGTATTTGCCGCACGGCTGAAAATCTTCTATCACATTCGTTAATATATTCTTGTATGGCACGAATAACTCTACACATCCTTGTACAACACTGCGCAACATCTGAAAAGATTTATTAGTATTTACACATTAGCACAATGTGTGTTACATTTACATACACAACTAATATTACTGAATTATAAACCCTGCAATATTAATACAAATGACAAATAATGGCTAAATAATAAAAACGGCTAGACTAAACTCAAATAGATTATTTACATCTAAGTCTCCCTTTAGATCGATACAGTTGCAAGGTTCAATAGAGAATCCATACCTTCCTGGTGCTCCATCTCCTTCTGCAGGCGCTGCGTGCGCGCGCAGCACTGCGTGAGGAAGGCCTCGTGGTGCTGCGCGGGCGCCAGCTGCGGGCCCGTGCACGTGCACACCTCGCGCAGCAGCTCGATGCCGCGCACCGAGATCTCGTCCTCGCACTCCGTTATCACCTACACGCACGCACACGCACACACGCACCACGTGAGTAACCTGAGTAACCACCACTAGCGGACGCTTCAACTTTTGTGCCTTTCTATTGAGTGCAGATATAGCAATAATTTTCGTTTACGTAGAATTAATATAGTGTTATATTTATTTATACATATAAAAGATGGTTCGCTAGCCTCGCTAAAACTCAAAAAGAAAGAATATTTTTTACGTTAAGTTACCTAATACAGGAATGGAATAAAAAAAAGATATGAAGAAAAATACCAATTGAACACATGTTGAAACGAATAATTGGCACCTGATATTACTTCTGACACATGTACTCTATATTCAACGCTGTTTTTAATAGTTTTATTTACGTACACAGTAGATTCAAAAATTTAATCAAAACAAAATAATAGCAACTTTATACTTCTAAGTTAATGGCAAACGTCCGCAAGATTAGTATGGAAAAACTTAAATAAGCATGAGTAATAAAGAATTACTATGTATATATGTTTATATTCTAAATATGAATTCTGACATGATTGTGATGTGTGATATAATATTAAATAGATTTGTATATTGTACTTACTCTCCATAAATAATCTAATCCTATGAGATCAGCATCATTAAGCATAAAACTACGCCACTTAACTCTAAGCTTTCCTTCTTTTGAATTAACCGCTTTAAAGAATCTGCAAGATGCAATAGTACATTAATGGATGAAAAGGGGTATTAAGAATATATAAATGACTTAACATGCTACCTTCAAATGACGAACGTACCTTTCGAAACATTTTATACCAGCATGAGATAATAAGTGGGGAGGTAAAGTCATGATATTTTCACGAAAAAAATGCAAATTTATATTAGGGTCCAAATCGGGTTCATCTCCCATTAGTTTGCTGAACCACCTAAAACATGCTTCACGATCGCCCACGTGCGCCGGATTTTCGGCCAGGCAGACCCAAATTTGTTTTGCCTAAAACGAATGAAATTGGTTTAGAGATAGTTTAATTTAAAAAAAATAATATATGGAAGAATAGAAGTAAATTACTACAATTACTTGTTCCGCACACAACCACAATTGCCCATCTTTAAGCAGAAATCTTAGAAAGCTTAAACGTTCGTGAACTTGTGCAGAATGTGGATATCTGCCGTCGGGCAACCAACAATCCCAGTCGATTTCGCCTTCTTCTTGTAGCTTTTCGCGCACAGTGTCGATGTAGTGCGTGAGCGAGTTGGTGACGAGGATGACCAGCGAGTGCTGCGTCTGCAGGCGGTCGATGAGGTCCTGGCGCGTCACCTGCGGCCGCACGCCCGAGCCGCCCGCGGACTCGTACAGGCAGCATATCTCACGCATCATCTTCAGCGCGGGCAACACCCATTTATTGTTCGTTTTTAGCTCCGCCACGCATCTGCACATCACATCATAGTTAAACCACATATTTATATTAACTTGTAATGCCTCTACTAAACTAAATATGGCTTCATTGCGGAGAATTCCTAACTAACTATTAGGGGGTTTATTTAGGGGTTGTAACAGCAATTTTACTATGTCTATTATCAATGTACTGTTATTGATCTTACTTATCCAGCCAGTGAGTTTTTTGCGCATCGCGGTCCTGACTACAGCTATAGTCCAAAATTTTTATTAGGTTCGCCAACGCTACGTCAATTATTTCTGTACAAACATCGTCTGAGTGGGCCAGATTCCAAAATAGTACTAAAACCTTATTCGCCATTACACCATCTTTGTCATCTTCAGCGAGCCGCCTTATAACTTCCAGCAACTTGTCACTTTGTTTTTTACTTGAAGTAGCCCAGCTGGCCTTAAAACAATCAAACAGGTGGTCCAATTGGTCTGGTGTGAAATCCCAAGCGAGTTTAGCCAGTAAATCATGAAGGTTCTTCACAATCGCCTCGTGCTTGCCGTGCTGGGCTCGCCAGATCGCGTCCAAGTCGTCTGTAGTCAACGAGTTCTCCTTGATCATGAACCTTAGCATTTTTTCTAGCCTGTCTACATATTGCGGCTGATGTAACGAGTCTCGTAGCACTATGTCAACAACTTTATTTTCACGAATCCAATTCTAAAAATATTAAAACATTAAACATATATCAAGGACATAAATATTATTTTCAAAAGTCTTGTTTCAATTTGCATCTTTCATTAATTTGCATGTTGATTAATCTGTAATGAATGACTGGGTATTGTCATTAAAACAAATCTTGTGTGTGTATATATAGCCACTAAAGTGACGATTGACAAGTGTCTAACACTCACAGTAATAACAGCCGGCGTGAGCCATTCTGGTTTCGGTTGTTGTGAGATTGAACTAATCAGTTGGTTGATTTCATTTAAAGCTGACATTTTACCATTGAATGACGACATTTGAAGTAACCGTAGTATCATTTTAAGTCGAAACATTTCTATTGCTGTAAATATAAAAGCATATTTTAACATTCAAACAACAAACATTATGATAGCCAGGAGGGGAATGTCGCATGCTAATATTTCTTAGGAGTCAAAGTCATGTTCAATATTAGAAACCTCCTACATATAATGACAGTTAAAACTTACCACATTATTATAGACAATTAGTTCTGGTGCATAAAGAAGTTACATGTGAAGTAATAACCATGTTTTAACTAAATGAGTAAGGTATATCTTCGTATATATATATAATAATCAATCAGTCAGTCAGTCAGTCAGTAAGTGGTAATCGAGCTATATATAACATAATAAACATTGTTAGGTAAAGCTGGACATTCATATGTATGTATTTATGTGTAGGTATTACACAAATTACAAACTATATCTGCTGTTTCATCTAGTCAGTATGCAAGAAGGCTAATTTATTCAAAATATAATGGCTAAACAGTTAACATTTAGTACTATAATTATATGAGATGTTTCATCAATGAGATATTAAATAAAAACACATCCATAACATTTAAATGTAATTTCACAACAAAGAACATAGTAATAAGCATTCGAGTGCAGTCAAATAGTAACTTTGCCTTTTGTAATCCCAATTTGTTCATCAATGTCAAGCGATATTACTGACAGAAGTTAAACTATTTGAATGAACTACACAACAGGCACACTGGAGCCACAACATCGGTGATGCAGTTGTGATGAAGTGCAGACTGATGTGACAGCGATGAAGAGCAGTCACGGTTACAAACACTGTAGGAACTTAGGGGAGGACTGCAGACTGCACCCCTTAAGCAGCTACAGGGTGTGCAACCGGACGCAGACCGGATTCTTTCTTCACTTACACAACTAACAGTATAATACGGTAATACGATGAAACACTAACAAATCATAAGATAATGAAACTGTTTCTATGTGAAAATATTTCTTCATAAAAGTAGACATTTCGCTATTGTTGCAAATATCCATAACATCAGACGTTCCACCTGCTTGGGTTCCTTGATAGTGATAGACACATAAAAAAAATTTAAGATAACATATAGAAACTTACATTTAAGTAGATTGTGATGATTTGGAGTTTTTATTGAAACACATTTGCATGTTCGAATCAGGCACGATACTGTATCAGTCTTATTCTCACTACCTCTGGCTTCTCTCTTTAATTCTTCATCTGTTAAACTCTCCAAAAGAGTTGGAATACATTCCTGGAAGTTTAAGATACTTCAGTTATCAAGCAATCTAAAATGAATATGGAAGGAAGAATATGTTCTACATTCATTTCGATAGCAATTGTTACAATTTGATTTATGCACTTGACTTACCAGCACAGGCAGAAGGTAAACAGTGACAGTGTGAGGGGTCAAGAGTTCGTGACAGACTCCAAATGGACGCAGCAGTTGCCATACAGTGGCAACACGAGACTCACCAGTCACAGACTGTTCCATTGAAGATGGTTGATCCGTCCGAGATGATACAGAACTCTCCATACTATCAGTAATAAGAGGCACAGTTTCTTTCACTTCAACTTTGTTTGTGTCCTCAGCTTCTTTTTCTATTTCTTCTGTTGATATTTTTTCCTCATTATTCAAAGATGTTGTCAAATCAGACTTTTGAAAACCCATTATTACTTCAAATCTATCTCTTAGTCTTTCAAATCCGCCTGCCTGTCCAAATAAATTAATAAGATGGACCAGCCATCCTCTCGGAGTACGATGATCTGGAGAACGTGCAAATACTTCTTGTTCTTGTGTTGAGCCCTGCCCGGCTACACCGGGCAGTGTTGTCACAGATAAACCTTCACTAGATCTTGTCGCATTAAACATATGGAACTTGTTATTAGGATTAAGAGCCATGTACAAAAGATTTAATAGTCGTGGGTCATCTAACCTCACAGCACATAGCTTAACAAGTTTCTCACAATTTGATCGTACACATGTCTGTATATTGGTCTTCCAAGATGAAACCGCGTCATCTGTTAAAATCTTTGTGAATGATGTAGTGAGGGAATCATTGTAAAACCGTTGACATAGAGGATTGTCGATATCTTCACCTGAATGTAAAAGTATACATAAGTCCACAGAAGTCGTAAACTTCTACTACACTGCTAATTAGATCATTGATGTATGAAGAGCTTACCTCGAGATGCTAGTTCAGTAGCAGCAACAATGAGATATTCTAATTCCTGGTCTGGCAACACAGGTACTACCCAACGGGGATGTGATATTTTTTCCTCCAAAGCTTTCAGTTTAGCCTCAGGGAATACCATCTAGTAAGTAAAATTTTAGAGTTATTAAATTGATTCTAAACAGAAAGAGTAAGTAAATCATCAATGTAAAAGTTATATAATTTTATCACTTAAAAAAAATTATGTATATAATTACCAGTACCAGTATATGTATATTGCACATGTTTGTGTAATGAATAAACATTGTAAAAAAATATATATTAACACTTAGCTGTGAATAACCATAAAGTATCTTAGCCCAATTTGTAATTCTAAAATTATAAAAACAATTTCTTGAAACAACTTTAAAGAACACTTTAGTATTATTTATCACTATATATGACTTGAGAAACTAATTCAATTTGTAACATTCTTTTATATGTTCATTGAGTAAACATCAGTCACCTATTCAACCATTTTAATACACAGTTGATGACAATTTATGACAAAGACAGTAATTGATGCAGTGCTGTGTGGAAAATAAGCTGACTTTTTAATGTGGTGTTTGAAAGTTTGGTGATGTTTTGTTTATCCCATAACAAATATAGTGTTGTTATTGTTTACATTTTGTCTTTAGGAACACACACTTATATATGCATACACATAACTCAAACATGCCTTTACCCAAAGGTGAACATCCATGTTTCAACAGGTATCTTTAGTTTCCAAATATTAAGCGGTGAGTCATAGTCATATACTAAGCGCATTTCTAAACTCAGGGCTCCTACTGAATTTTTTCCTACTAGAAAAATTCAGGAAGCAAATCCAAAACCTCTTGTTAGTTAGTAATGCTTGCAATAGCTGAACTACAGAGTGCTTGAACTACTCCCACTATGGCACTAAAGAGAGTGGCATAGGTCTAACCGTTAATCTTAGAACAATAAGAAAACTAAATAATTATTATAACACAAAGACACTTACTTCCCCGGGCACTTGATCTTGTTCATTCATTGATATAGTCATTATTAAAACATATCTCCAATCATTTCCCCACCTGAAATACAATTTTCTATGTTAATTGCCTAATTATATACCTTACAAACTGTACAATGACAATGTGCAATGATTTTTTGCATTAACCGCGAGAACTTCAAGAAGAAAATGTAAAATTTTTCAGCTAATAAATATTAACAGTTTCCTTTTAAATTAATGTTACATTGTATAATTATTTGAGCTTGTCAATATATAGTACAATTCATCACTATATGATTAATATTACAAAATAGAACTTAGCAAGAGCCGTATTATAATACTTTAAACAACAATAGCATATTGTTCAGTCATAAGGCCTACTTGTGTCTATTAAATATATATGAAATTGATGCAATGTATGTTATAAGTGTAACTGAGCAGTGAGCAGTCTATGTAAATTATTTGAAAATACCCAATCTGTGACATATTTCAAATTACTTTCTGTAATTAATACAGAATAAATAATTCGTCTATGCTTTTAAAATTTATCAATCCATTGCAAATCTTACTAGCATACTGCAGTAATTTAAGTATATTTAATTAATATTTCAGTGTAAAATAAAATAAGTCGTAATTTGTCATTTCCATTTGTAAATGATTAAATATGATATGTTTTGATATAAATAAATGCACTGTATTTAATAGCAAATGGTACCTACTAGCGAAACAATGTGCAGTGATTTAAGACTAATATGAATTCAGAAAACGCTGAAATACTTGGCCTCCAAACAGCTAAACTGAAGGAAATGCCAGTTTTACATAAACATTCAAGAAAATTCAACCAGAAATATACTTTCAACTAATGTATTTTCGGAAGGGAAAATACCTAATCAATACATTAACGACGACATTTGCGTACCGAAACCACTACACATAACAATTAGGTTTTGAAAACACTGAATATATTTTGAATGCTCTTTTAATTGTGACAGAGTACAGCGTAATTTGAAATATTATCTACATTGGGAGTACTTGAAAATAATAATCCTGATCAGCCGGCGCGACAAAATGGCGTCATTGTCTTAAACAAGACAAATAGTTGGAATATTTTCAAAATTATTACTATAAGTTCCTATCAAGAGAAGGAAACACATGTGCCAATCATAATGAGTTTATATTCTTACCTTTCTCATAAGTTCGAATTAGAAGTAAATGTTTTAAAATCACAAATTTTCATCCACTACACTTTTTGACGTAACAACGAAAATAGATGATAAATTCGCATAGTTAAGATAGAGGCAGAGCATACAAATCAAAATGATAGTGTTGTAACTAGAATTTAAAGTCAGTTCCCTGTAAGTTTCTCTAAAAGCAGATTACAGCAAAGTACATTTAATAGACGGTAAATTTGCATAGTTGATATAGAGCACACAAATTGAAACGATGGTGTTGTAAGATTGTAACTAGAATTTAATTTTCAAGTCAGTACAATGTCAGTCAAATTAGAATTTAATTTACAAGTTT
>DWIE01000182.1:0-19893 GCA_018248235.1 Choaspes benjaminii
GCTGGTAAGTAGCTACTGCAGCCCATGACATCTGTAATCACAGGTACGGTGCTACTGTTGAGGACATAGATAAAACGCCTCGTGGTCTGCGTTTGCTAGCTATCGCACCCTTAAACCGAAACACAAGTACTGTGTTTCACGGCACAAATAGGTGTGATGTCTAACATATTCACGTTCTACCACCCGTAAATCAAAAATGAATTGACATATAAAACTTGTAACATAACTTAACTAACTAGAACAATGTCATGATTCGATCACTAACAACATCATGATGATGGCTTGCACGCTTATTGTTCTTCAAAATACTATTTCCAAAACCACACAATGTAATAATAAGTAGATATATATATTATTTTTGTCAAAAAGTCGACACGACAAGCTGTCGTATGTTTGTAGAATATTACTTGTCGATGGTAAAGGAAATAAATTATATTGTAAATCTGTTCTAAATTAAGAGTAATAAAGAAACGTGTTTGACTCAAATCATTTACAAGTTTTATGGGTCACCATGGTTACATACGGTAGATAAAAGATTAGAATAAAACATCTTAATTTTCTTATGTTCGTGCGGGCTTGTTTTTCTTTCATATTTATTACTGGAGCTCCAAAAATATCGAATCAATAAAAAAGAATTATACCCACACTCACCAAGATTAATCTTTAATTTCGTTCACATGTTATGTATAATTATGCTCTTGCGTGGGTGTTTTATATTTGTGATATTAAAAAATATAATCGGCCAAGAGTTTTAGTCACGGATACAAATTAATATCGCGGTCAGATTTGGCCAAAGTAAATTGGCGTAATTAATGGTTACGACCCGGTGTCGGACGCTTAATTAGGTTAATTACGACGATCAAGAGTTTTATTAGCGAATGTTCTAATTAAGTCTGCCAATTATAGTTGAAGGTGAGGACCTCGGACTTGCGGTCATTCAAGTGCTATTGGAAAGAAAGTTCAGTTTGCTTCTAATTTAATGTGTCCTACTTTGAGAGTTTTTGTCAATATATCAAGGGCTACAAGTCAGGTGTAATTGTATGTTTTGTTCGTGGTATTGAAATTAAAATAAACTTAATAGCAACATATCTAATATTGTAAAAAATATTAAAAAAAAGAATAGTTGAATGAAACATTATTTCTGATATATTTAATCATTTATTTTTTATTGTAGCTGAACGGACTGGTTACTATTATGAATTTAACATATAACATGGATTTAACAGATATAGAGGCAGTTACAATTGTTATGGCCTGCAGTGATCACTATGAAAACTGCATGCCCGATTGCTACTCAAATGTTCATATCAAAGACTTTACAAGAATTCATTAACAAAATAGAATGCTTCGAGATACAGCTTACGCGGTTCATTGTTTGTCAGTACGGGATAAATTATAAAGTATTTGAATATTTACAGCGTATGCAAAATAAGAAGCGTCAATACTTAGTGGTCCAGAAAAACACAGAATTTTCATAATGGTCATCCATACATGACAGCAGTAAGAACCGTATACACCATCAATCTCAATACTGAAGCTAGAATATCCTTCGTATGTGGAATACATGTTGGTGTGTTACTTTGTCGTATATCGAAAATAAAAGCTTAATTCTATTAATAAATTAAATTAAAAATATAATCGCTAAATGTACACTCGGAATAAAATAAAATCGCGGTGCTTAAAACTAGAAATTATAAAAATAAAAAGTCAGACACAACAAGAAGTACAAAATAAATGCATGTATAAATAAAATTAAACGAGCTGGTTGGAAAAACACGTGAAAGCTCATTCCAATTTTCATCGCTTAATGCCATTCCGCCTTGTCGGAGTATTAACGGTATCGGCGTGAAGACGTTGCGAGATCTCTACGTTTATTAATAAGACTGTAATTTTGCGCGTATACTTAATTTTTTCTTACTTTCGACGAACACAATTTGTCGAGTGATATGAAAATATATGAAACTACTGAGTAAAAACTCGACTAGTACGATACCACCGACCCACTTATTTGAACCGTGAAACAGTAGTGTTTGCACTACTTGCGTTTCGGTATAACGGTGTGATAGCCCACACATGCAGAACACGAGGCATTCGATCTGACCTGAAAAATAGCATCGCATCTGTGATTACACTTGTCATGGGCTGTAATAGTCACTTACCATGAGGTACCGTCCCACTTATTTGAACCATGAAACAGTAGTGATAGCACTGTTTGTGTTTCGGTGGAGACGTGGGATAGCCAGCATATGCAGAACACGAGGCTTTCGATCTAAGTCCTCAAGAGTAGCACAACGTTTGTGGTTACAGATGTTTTGGGCAGCAGTAGCCAGTTACCATCAGGTAGATTATAAACCTTTATGCTATTTCATACCAAACAAATATGAATACTATATCGTATTGGAACGTTAAATTACAACACACTCGTTAATACAAACCCTGCAAGCGAAAACCTATGTTTTCGTTGCTATCAACTGCCACATAGTTTTTATTTTTATAGAAATTAGTGCAGCAACCAGGCATGCAATTCACCTGATGTTAAGTGACCGTTGCAGTCCATGACAACCGTTGGAGACTTTAAACAGGTCCATCGTTCTGTTCAAAGTCAATCACAAGTGCGTTGCTACTCTTGAGGATTAAGTTGGTCGCATCATGTATCCTATGAGTGCCGGCTGCTACACCATACATTGAACTCACCGTGATCTCTCTCTCGAGGCCAGAATTTCGCCCACCTTTCTCATAATTTATCTCTCTTTGAATCATCTGCATCACGCAATTGTAACCTCAAATACTTTAACAATGAGACTAAGTGCTAACACCACCAACTGTTTTAACAGTTTTACGTCGAACTTCGGTACGATATAAATCACAGCTATGTCAACACTTTCAATTAAAGCCGCAAGGTCGAACTGAAATAAAACGGCCAATATTCCCGTGCAGTGTATTCTTATCCTAAGTGTACTCCAAAATAGATACCATCTCATTATAACTTTCCACATCTCGGCAAAAAAAAGAATGGAGTCATCTGTTACTATTACGCGGAATCGTTAGGAACAAATTTTGAGGGTTATTATTTTTATGTAGGATACTCTTAGACAAGCTTAGGCTTCATCCTCTATTATAATGAGGATGTAAATTTTCTGTAATGTTGCAGTGGGTGAAGTATTAATGTTGTATGTTTACTGATTAGGTTAAACAAATACAAAAATGGGTTAGATGTCTGTTAGAGAAAAAACATTGCTTATAAAAATTCGCACATCTTTCCCAATAAACACGTAAGCGATTAAAAAGTGATGAAGTCTTGTGAATAATGGCTCTTTTTTATTTACAGGAATGTGTATTTTTAAACTGGCAACTTATATCATAACCTAATATTATTTGTCACGGATCCAAAATCCAAATATCCATAAAAAATAAAAAGTTTGATAATGGTTATTTTTACCCGTAAACAAAAACTTGTAACGCATGTATAATAGATTTTTTTTATTTACCGTAAACGAAACTGCTTCTTAATATATATGGTCGTTTATGCTGAATTTGCAAACATATTCTATGAATTAGCATAATTAAATAACTTGTGGCTCTTCACCTGAAATATATATTATCCAATTTCACATTTATTGTAATAGATACACATTGCATCCATAATAGGATAATGTACCAATTTCACCCAGTACTTAAAAATACAAATACCTAATCAATGCCATCATACAAGATTAAATCTTGATTTCCATTTGCTCTATTAAACGACGTACCACTTAACCGACTCCTAAAATCACTTACCAAGTCAATTCGCCCGACAGTGACAAAATGACAAATCTGCGGCCATTCATAGCAGCATGCGTACAAACTTTGCCGTGTTGAGATTTCAGACGCATCCACGGCAATACCGACCAAGAATCGGCGCCCGCGCACGTCTCCACTCCGCCCGCCTAAAACGAACACACGCATACTCGTGATTAAAACCAAGTGTTGTGGTATCTGTTAATAATATTCTATAATTTGCGTATACGAACAGTGGTTTTGTTCTGTGCAAACAACGAGCAGACAAGTGGCGAGCAAACCCACCGGTCGCTTACCTGCGAGCAAATGTTTGAGCTGTCAACAAGTGTACCGCGTTTTTTTACCAATTACAAAAAACTGGTACTCTCGAGCCTGAGACAGAGGTAAGACTTGGACATTTTTCGATAGGTTTTAGCGTCTGTAGGTAATTTCAGTCATCACACAGTTAAAAGTTCTCCGATCTATGTATGGCTACGAACTTTGAACCCGTTAATACCAGATGTGTTTAGTGTTTCGAAACAGTTTTAAAAGTGTTTATTGAATTAAACAAGAAGTTTATTTGCCTGCTGAGAAACTTTATCTACTAAAAATTCATATTATAGACCATGTAGAAGTAGTTCATTAAGGTAAAATATATGGTTTAACATACTATTAGACTTACAGAAGAAATGAAGCTAAAAATGTAATAATGTAACATATTGTCCTGTTTTTATATATCTGCGTACGGGGGGACAGTAAATACTGTAAGAGTAATAAACATGACGAACATTACAATTATGATAAATTACAATTATACCATGGCACATTTACCAACTTCTCAAGTAGCACGTTTGCTACCGCGACGCCCAACCCTTTTTTTTTTTCAATTTCCATGAACGTACCCAGACTTGGTATTACTGAACGAAAATAGCAAAGCATTGACATACTGGCATTATCTTTTTAAGTTCGTTTCTCACTTCCAATTTTCTCAGAATGACGGTAATGAGGTGCTCCACGCCGACCGCTACGAGTCTCGTTGGGTAAATACATTTGTGTACCGAGCGCAGTCCAGTAGCTACTCTCTGTTTGCTGTCGACCTGTTAATTAATAACTCGGCGAGCAGTGTATACACAGCCTTATTACCGGTAAAATCTCACAAGTCACGAGTCTAAAACGACTTAAACCAGTTTTCAGTTTCGGCTCCCGATTTCTAATCACACGGTAATGGATTTGTATGGCCCGCGCTAACGAACTATACTATTCGTCCAAACATGCCATGCTCACGTTTATTTTAATTCGTTTGTATGAAAAAGCCTAAACTGGAAACTACGAAAGAATGAAATACCTTTATTGGTCTCTATCGATGTGTTTTATTTGACAGCCAATCTTATCAAAAGTCAACAGCGTACTGTGTGACATGTGCAACTGTTGTGTGCTTTACCCATCGGTGGTAGGATCTCGTCAAGTTCGTCCAAGTGAGTACCACCACCAAACCTATTTCTGCTGTGAAATAGTCCTTATGAGCAGCGTTACAGCTTGAAGGCTGTGGCAGCCGGTACACACAGAATACATGAGGCAACAATCTTAACCCTAAGAAGTACCAACGCATTTATGGCCGAGTACGAACAGAACGATCTGTTTTGAGTCGGCTACCGTTGTCATAGGCTGTGGTGATCGCCAAATATCAAGTGTACTGCATGCGCGTTTGCTACTCTAATTGTTATACATAAATATGCGTCGCAGTTTTAATCCCATAGTTAATTGACAATAGAATGATAACAGACACTCGCACCATGCATAATGTTCCTATTGGTTGTATTTACTTACGAAAAAATACTGATAAATAAGTTTATGGTATCTAACTAGTGGACCAAAAACACCAAGTAAACATAAACAGTGTTGGCAAGATATTTAATTATTATTTCTTGACAAAAGTTCACTGGAGTCAACTTTTATAATATTCACATCTAACATTCACGAGCCTTACTAATTTGAATACAAAATCCATGGCTGCCTTCAATACAATGTTATTTGTCATTACCATGCCCATTTAACCTCGCACCCGCGCACTATAATTACAAGTCGGGGAAAAAATGAAACTTGAAGAAACGCGATGGTAACTAATGGCCTGAAACTAAATTTTAATTAATGTCGCGTTTTACGGAATGGAAGTGATTATAGAAATAACACGACAGCAGTGGTGTAAGGCGGGCTTAACATTAGACGGTGTCGACCTCCCTACCACTCATGTTCGACAATTTACGACATGGTAATTACGTGTACGTGTTTAGGCGCCTTCGACCGACTTACGGGCGTAATTTTGGAAATTAAAAACGGTAAGCTTCAATCGGGACGTAATATCTAAATGATGGATTAACCTCGCGTTTTGATGTGGATCGATTCATTTGGCCGGCAGCCAGTATAATTATTCTTTTATCGTCGTAGATACGTGTGGTGAACACAATTAGTTATTGATCAGCCAGCAATTAAGCCCAATCGATTCTGTTTGTTGAAGTTGAAGAAAATTGTTTTAGTTCGACGTTCAATCGCCGTTCTGTATCTCTAATGGATTTTCTGTCATTTGAATTGACCGACGTTTTCGGTTATTGTTTATAGGGAAATGTAATTTCATGGTGTTGTAATGCCGAGATTCCGTGTTCATTGTTTTGTATCATAACTAAAAATTGTTTTTGTTGTAGCAATAGGGCTAAGTAAATTGATTTATTTGTATTCAATATGTCATTTTATAACTGTCTTGTATTAGGTAAATACAGTTAACTACGTATAATTTATTTGCAACTGCCTCATTGACTCAGTGGTTGCAATCGCTACTGTTTACCAAGGGGTCCTGGGTTCGATTCCCGGTTCGGGCAAAGTGCTATTGGATCTCACTGGAAAAATCTCAGTAGCTTCTTCGCTACTTGTTACATGGGAATTAGACATACCAGGCGAAACCTGGGTATTGACCTCTGCCTACACCTTCGGATAAAAACAGGCGTGAGTAATTTTTTTATATTTGAACCAAGAATACTGAAAGGTGAAATAAAATTATATGATATTATGGGAATGACAGAATCATTCTACAGATTTTAAAGTTTGACTTTTAAATTAAAGGCTTCACCTGTTGTCATATATTTAAATTTGAGATGAGATGAGTAAAATCGAAAGCTATAACCCCAACATAATGTATACGTAGAGTCGAATTACTTTGAAAATATTACGAACAAGATTTTTAATCTACTCAAAGCTTAAAAACAATCCTAAAACGATTTATAATAAACTGGAACAAAAATTACAGTAACCACAATAATTCAGGGATACGATGCTACATGTCTGTAATCTATGTTATACCGATCGTGTTTAGCTATGGAGACCTTCTAGTAAGGCTTTTGTTATTCAATGTGCAGTCACAGTAGAACATATTATTAGGGAACTAGGAAGTCAAGTAAGCAGACGAGACTAACGCTAAACGATGGCAAAGTCAACAAAGAATCCATATGGAAACATATTGACTATTAATTGACCACTGCAGTTCGCAGTCCCGTTCGAAACAAACAGTGCTCGAGAACACATTACCTCGCAGTACCTTACACAGGATAAACAGCAGTTGGGGCGTATTTTAATGAGATTGCACAATACGGAGCGAGTGCTTTCACAATGGTGTCCGAATCCCGCTTAGCCGTGGGGCTATTCTCCTATCAATCTCATAGATGATAGGCTGGTATCGCGCGGTCCGTACACGAGATGCATAATGCTCGGGCGAGATAGCTGTCTCGGGCACGAAGCCTCCAAGCTTCGCAATTTATTGTTTCACGATCTCAAGCGGTTCATTATTAAAACGGTTTGATACAGAGGTGTTGCTGCCGCCCGCGGCCAGCCTCGCCAATTACTCCGGCCGGGCACAGCCATACTTGTTTGACTTTAACAATGCTTTCTCGATTTTTACTGCCGCTTTGTCTTCATATCTGTTTCCTTCTAGGCATGCCTCTATTTTGCTGGTCCACGATCATTTTTATGGTCTAATGAATTATTAGTCCCCTCGCGGTATTCGATAGCCATTGCAAGGCACAAAGTTACATGAATCTCCATAAAATCCACTGTTAGTAAAGTAACAGTTTTAAATACAAGTAGTAAATTCAAACGATTACATATCATATTTTTTTTAAATATAAATAGAACATAATAGAAACTTAATTAAAACTTATACTTAATACTCGTGCCTGTCGATTATCAGGTCCAATGACTGAATAAACAAATGAACATGTCTTAGTCCTGTTTATTCCTTACGCATCCGCAAAAATCTGACATGAATGGAAATTCAAATTGATATATTTTTTGTCTCTGCCTATTTTTTGCTAGGATCCAGGCGTGATGCTAAATTTCAAACTAATTTAGGTATATCGTGTTCGTTTGCGTGCTACCTTACCTTTGTAGTATAATTACTTCCACCAGCCACATTCAATTCCACTGCCAATACTCCGATTACGAACTCATTAACACAGCCGAACAAACTACCTTTCTTATCGGCCGATCGTCCCAAATTAGCTCTGAGTTCCAACTTTTTCCTTAATTAAGAAAGTATGATTAACAAAGAGCAATCACGAAAACAAAAGTCTTATCATTGGCAGAAGGGGAGTGTACATTGATCATTGGGGAACAAACATCGGGCGGGAGAAATTAATAAATTATCAGATATGGAGCAGAGAGATTCCACAACCGAACCACAAGTTTTATCCTCAGTTTTTTTTTTATGTTATGAAGTAGCACACGGGCTGGTAGTTTACCTGGTGGTATGTAACTATACCAGCCCATGACATCAGTAACCGCAGATGTGATGCTACTTCTGAGTACATAGATCGTACGTTTTCTGCTCTGCTGCTGGCTATCATACCCTCACACCGAAACACAAGTAGTGCCACAACAGAAGTAGTGCCAAACCCTAGTTTCACGGCAATAAGTGTGATGGTGGTACCGACCCAGTCGAACATGAATATGTTCTACCACCCGTAAACCGTGACTTATATATTTTCTGCATTTTATATTTTCAAAAATATTTAACAAAGTTAAGCAAAATGATTGACACTGCCCAAAATAATTCTGAATCGAATTCGGATACGTGATTATAGTCATGATAAGGTCAATAAATTTGACCCCAAATAAGTTTACATTTGCAGTTATGCAATTCAAATATACTTAGCAAATCACCATAACCAGTACAATCAGAAGCATTTCTATAAGTCTACTACCAGTAAGCACCAATCAGCCTATAGTTAGAAGTAAATATGACCTCTATGGCGTTGACGGTGAAGGACCGTACAACGTAAAATGTTGGGATCGACATCCGCATTAACATATTTTATGTTTTTAATAATTCGTACTATTGCGTTTAAGTGTTAGAGTTAGCCAACATATGAAGGACACGAGACATTCCAACTTAGGCACTGCATCTTTATCAGACAAGTCATGGGCTGCAGTAGTAGGGTGTGGAGTTTTACTTGAACTGGACGACCTCCGTGGCATTTTGTGAAACGAGAGGACGTGGGTTCGATTGTGGCGACGAGAATTTTTCTCAATTGTTTTGTTTCTGGGGAACCTTACGGTTGGTAGAATATTCTTATATTACTGGGTCGGTACCACCGTCACACCTATATGTGCCGTGAGACAGTAGTCTTCTCGCTATTTGCGTTTCGGTATACGGATGTGATAGCCAGCATATGCAGAACAGGTTTTCAATCGATATATCTGCAGAAGTAGCACCATATCTATGGATGCAGATGTCATGGCTTACGTCCAGGTGGGCTGCAAACCCGTGTGATACTTCATAACATTAAAAAAATCTTAGCCTTTGGTAAGAAGTCAGTGTTACGTCACTATATAAAAAAACATAGATTTCCCTTCCACTTGTGGAATCTCTCGATCAGAGTTATCGGCGGGACGTGCGGAAGACAGTGTGCCAGTTCATGCCTCTCCTTGCTAATGAATCGCAGCGAGCTGTCCGTCGGAAATATGAATGATAAACTGATGCGATTTGTTCACTAATGATGGCTGCAAGTTCGACTTGATTAAACTCGTCAAACGTAATTATCAACTGTCTCTGCTGACTCTGATGTAACGATTGTCGCTTTGAAGCCAGCTGGATTGAATTTTAGACGCAATACTCAGGGCAAGCAGTATATAAATATTTACTTTAATAAATTACCGTTGACCTATTTATTTCTTAAACATTGGACATTATGACGTAAGTTATCAGCCGCATAGCAAATAAATGTTCTTGTGCGGAACATGGTCTCAAAATTCTTATTATGAAATGTTTTTGATATGAAGTGACAGACACACGGGGTTACAGTCCTAGGGTTTGTGGCTACAGTAGTTCATGACATCTGTAATCCTAAATGCGGTCATAATTCTGTAGGCATAGACTGAACGTCTCCAGTTCTCCATATGCTTTCTATCACACTATTACACCGTAACACAAGTCGAGCGAACACTACTCTTTCTCTACTAGATTTCTTTTGAAGCCCTAACATTACTTAAATATCTTCTTATATAAATAATTGGGGACCATTTCTTGAAGATTGGACATACTGTATGTTTTTGATTATGAAGGTTGTTATCAGCCTGTAGCAGATAAATATCTATATTCGATCGAAATCATGAAATACTTAACATGAGAGGTCTTTTTATGGACCAAAATTACATGAAAATTGTTTGTACATGCAAGATAATGGTAACAGGTTTAGGTATTTCTCTATTGCGCAACGCGATGCACTAGATATGATGGGGAATGAAAGTTCTACACTTGCGATAATCTTCATAACGCAACTACCATCTGAAATTCATATTGTATGACATTAATGTTAAAAATTAACATAGGAATTGAAGTCCTACGTACTTAGTCACGTGTTACGCATTTCGAATTAATTTCTAGTAAGACACATTATACAGTAATTCAATTATAGTAATTCTCTTTATCCGAAAGCTCACACATAAAGCCACATAAAAATCATATTAAAAACTATTTATAACAGTTTTGTCACAAAAACGAATCAACTTTCTATCGTAATTACTTTTATAAACGCCAAGGGCCTAATGACCGCACTCATAATCGTAAGTGGCGTCATTGCGTTACAGTGACTCATTAGTGGCCGCCACGAAAATTGCCCAAAGTGTGACGGAATCTGATAATTTTATGGGCCTAAGAGACCCCGATTAAAAAGCGTGGCTAATGACCCACCTACTTATTTCTTAACACCAAAGCTGTAATACCGGCACCTTGAAATCATGAACTGCACGAACATACATAAACAATTTGTGTTTCCTGAAACGAAGCTGAAATCTGTATTTGTTGTGAATTATGTCATTGGTTATTTGAGTCATGTAACCTATGTAACCTGTAAGTTGATTTGTTTCAACTGTAGTTGAATTCATACGTGCTCTAGTTTTTAAGGTTTAAGGAATATGAAACGACCTACGTGGCATAGACGGTGATGAGCCTAGTTGCGAAACGAGAGGTTGTGGGTTCGATTCCCGCAGCGAGACGAGTTTTCCTAATTTGTTTCATGTCGGTAAAAACCTTACGGATGGTAGAACATGAATATGTTCGACTGGGTTGGTACCACCGTCACACATATTTGTGCAGTGAAACAGTAATGTTTGCGCTACTTGGTTTTCGATGTAAGGGTGTGATAGATAGCACAGACAGAACACGAAGCGATATACGCTATGTAACGGTATGTCTTCAAGAGTAGCACCGCACCTGTGGTTACAGATACCATGAGGTGCAGTAGTCACTTAACATCAGGAGGACTGCCAGCACATGTGCTACTCTACAATATGTTAAAAAATGCTCTGGGATCAAAAATGACGTCGTTATTACATCAGATATTATATATATATATATTTAATTTTACGACTTATATTACAAATAGGTTGTACCCGCGAGTTCGTCCGCGTAACTTTCGATACTTCGATCAATTAATATTATATCTTTATAGCCTATTTCCTTGCCCTTTAGAAAAAATACTGTTCTTATCTGTATAAGAAGTGTCATATGTCCTTTACCAAAAACCCTACCCTTGAAAATATACGCACATAATTTCATGATACCCAGTTGAGTAGTTACACTACAGATCGTACCGTGAAAACGTAACTAACAAACATACAAACAAAAAACTCACATTCGCATTTATAATATTTGTAAGGATCAACACAGATGAACTCGTATTTATTTCCAAGATATACGTAAGAAATTAGAGAAAATGATTACTAGATCTCTTAAATTATTTCATTTATGGTAAATATTATGAGTTACAAGAAGCCCTATTGGCTATTTAAAACATTTTACAGGGGCTTTTAATAAGAACTAAGTGTTGTTTTATTTAAAACACGCAGTAGGCGGCGGTTTTATTCATTTATTATGATTTTTATTAACACTGTCATCACAGGCTTTTTCATTATTCATGACGGGTCCCCGTTTCCGATTTTATCTGTGTCCGACTCGATAGGGTCTAACAATTAGAATGCTTAATCGATGATTCTCTAACTATTGTCTCGCATATCCTTGATAAATAATGGCTTAGAATTGCTTATTGTATATGGAAAATTTTCAGATAAAGTTTTCGCTACACTCGTAGCATATTAATTGTTGTTAACGGCCGAGTCAGTATGAAATTTATAGGTAATCGAGAAAAACAAGTCAAATTTGAGTAATCAATTTAACTAATTAATAAAATTATTGTTATATTCTTAATCTTTATCATTGTGTGAGTATTGAAACTGATTTGTATTTTATTGTATATGATTTTTATATCATAGTTAAGAATATCAAAATATAGGTAAGTAGGTAGAAATTTAAGGTATCGGAGTATCTATGCGTAAACCACCAGCAAAAAATTTATGTAACTTTATTTATGGTATCTATGCCCTATTTTAGAGCGAAGTCGATTAGTATGCCAAATTTTAGTACCATCAGTGCAGCCATTCATATATGATTGCACAAACTTGCAAACATTTGTACTGACACCATACACTACTTTTTACCTTTACTTGTACAAACAGACAAACTTGCTTGACACCGTTGTAGTTTTTAACATTACTTGATTATCTTATTGAGTTGAATATTAAGTCTGATCTCGTTTCTACAAAAAAAGAATAGAATAAACGGATTGAGCAACTTTTCATGTTTGATTCCTTTTAATGAAAAAAAAAAAAAAACACAATAGTTATAGAAAGATCCCACTACTGGGTTATGCTTGTGTCGCTGTAAGGCACCGATTGCTCTACTCCAACAAGAGTTGGTTGAGACTCAGTAAAGCAACATTGCGCAGCCACAATAGGGAAGAAAGCAACAACATATTTTCTGTACGTAACAATAATAACCACGTCCACTGAACTGCGAGATTTATATAAAGATCCCACTGCTGGGGCAGGTTTGTGTCGCTGTAAGGCACCGATTGCTCTACTCCAACTAGAGTTGGTCGAGACTCAGCCAAGCAACATTCTGCACACACAATAGGGAAGCAAGCAGCAACATAATTTCCGAACGTAACAACAATGACCGCGTTCACGGAACCGCGAGATATTTAATCTAATAATGGACGGCCCTGATTGCTTTTCTTGGGCTTACTTTTATATTTATAATTCATATTTAATGATCGACATTAATGGCGCTGGTTTAGGCCGGGGCTCGACCAATTCAACAAGATCCCTCAATTCTTCACGAAGATAGTTATTTTATATGTGAGCAAATGTTTTATATGAGTCACTTTACGTACAAGTATGTAGAGAGGTGCCGGCTTTAATAATAAACAGGTACTAATTTTGCTCTGCTATTACTACAAGGAATTCTAACTTGGGCATCCGTAAATTTGGATTAACAGCCAATTCTAACAATAACAGTGGATTTATTTATTTATTTTTCTGGAAATCTCACGATTTTGAGAAATGGAGAACAGAGATATTATATATTTGTATTAGGATATAAACCTACAATTGTTAATTATTTCGTGTTTTGATGGTAGATTTCGTATCTTTATTTGATGGATCTAGGATAACAAAAAGGAAACGGGCCTGCTGATTGAAAGTTGTTACTATCGCCCGTGGACAACAAGGATCGCAACATTCAGAGCCACCTATAATAGACACTGACAGCCTTGAAAGTCGTAACTGTCAATACAAACCAAATATGTTAAGAATTGATGAATTAATAATACGACGATGCAAAATACCATTTATTTTATTGTATTAATACAATGGTATGAAGTAGCACACGAGCAGGCGACCTTACGGTAAGTGACTACTGCAGTTCAGACATTAACCAAGGCCAAAGATGCGGTTCTAATCCTGAGCTCAAAAATGGGACGCCTCGTGCATCGTACTATGTAATATAAAGTAATGTCTAACAACGATATTCTTTTATTTTATTTATATTATTCTATGATAATTCTAATTGAAACGATTTGGGCAGGTCAGGTAAGAATGGGTGGTGCGCACGTTAATTTCAGATTTAGGCGCTTTCGTGATGGTGTTACGAAACGATCACTCCATTGTATGTTAAGCATTGTAAAGTGCAACCTGATTGTGTAAATGAGCGCCGACGGGCGAGATAAGGAATATTTAGATCTTACCAAGAGATCGACGCGAATGGAATTATATTGTAATAATTTAGAATAACTGTCTGACTGACACATCAATGCATAGCCTAAATAACTGGGACTAGGATCGGGAAAATTTGCATGCAAGTTTCTTTTAAACTGCTGGTGAGCACTGAAGAGGTATTTTTAGAAATTATATCCCTAAGGTGGTAAAAAGGGGATGACAGTTGACAGTTTCTCAATGGAATAAACTCAACTATGACGCGAGAGATGTGGCCGGCACCATGTATACGGCACATCATATAAAACATGTATTACAGCATAACATTTAAAATTACCATATATGATTTGACCTATACTTTAAGTTATTAATTCACTTTATTATGTCAATATCGGGTCAATTAATGATTATGCTTACCAACTAATTAAGTAATCTGCACAAGTTTGGTAATTAGAATATTTACGCAATTTCGTATATAGGTATGTACGAGTGTGCCGATGTGAATCGTCCATAATATAAGAAATTTTGTTTACACAATTTTCTGGGCTGGAAATGTATTCGCCCACTCATTATTTTACGGAACTTTTAACATTACGCTTGTTCATTTTTATTGCCTAGTCTAGTTTAATTGTAACGTATAATTGATGTATCGTTTTAATTCAGACATTTCTCGTTTCGTTTTATAAACATCCTATGAGTTCAAATGATGTTTAATCTTCGTAATACACATATCATACAACTGAGATTACGAAAGACTGGCTGTATTTTTGTATTCACGCAGTTAATAATTATTGTACCCTCTAATTTTCTGATACTTTTTAAAGTCTAGTATTTTAAAGTAGCCCATGTCTAGCGTCACACAACACATGAAAGTCACCAGAAATTCGATTTCAAATTTCGAATAAAAGTACTTTTTATATAAGTTTCAGAAACACCTATTTCACAATTATTGTACGAGAAGCTAGTTTAAATGTTGCTTTTATCTTAAAACACTGTCAGTCTATTTGTATTTTATTTTATTTGATTATGAGTAAAAGAGCTAAATCTAATAAGCGTCGTAACAGTAACAAAATAACGGTGACAATGAATAGCATCATAACAAAAATGAAAATTTATTGCGCGGCTTTTATAATTCGGTCGAGAATATATCATAAACAATCTTAATTCTGTCATCGGCGGAGTCGTTATAAAACAGCTGTAAAATTTTTAGTTCACGGCAGAAAAATAATCCGGGGATCGCAATTAAAAACATAAAACACTCTTAAAATAACCTGGAACGAAATATCATACAGCACAAGAGTAATAACATTAAAACTTATACAGAGGGGCAGATGCGCCAATATTCTATTATTACTGGCTTTTCAACGCGAACGGCGCAAGCATTCCTGACTATTTCTATATCCCTAAGATGAATCATTAAATAATAAAATCCAAAGCATACTTAATGCGCAACAACACATACGGGTCTATTCATAACTACTTCGACTAACACATGCGCGTTCGCTAATCAGTACCAGATCCACAGATCCAGCGCGTTACTGCTCAATCCGATATTACACACGCACACCGTCACGGACATTACTAATGTAATGTCTTTGAGGCGCCTCACTAATTTCAGACGTCGAATCGTCATGTAAAATTTTATCGCTGATTATTTCCTTTGTATCTGTGTAACCAGTGCCAAAAAGTAGGCGAATCTTTAGAAGTCCTCATCAATCACTATCGGCTCGAAGTCAATATATTGTTTCCTTCTTTTTTCTATAATATATATGTAGTAGCATATATACAAAATAATTAAAAATAAATAAGAGTTAAGTTTTACGTGTTCTGTTTTCTGTCGCATATTACCAAAATGTAGAATTAAATTTTAAAAAACACGTAGACATCCCAAAAAGGATAAAAATATCCGTGATGTAACTTGGAGGATTAAATGTATTTTCAATCCTTAATTTTGCTGGCTCGTGATACATCAATCCTTAAAATGTACGGAGTAGTATTTTGTACGGTACTTTAATATTTCTCATGAAATCTGCTACATCCATTGCAACAGACCAAAACTAAGCCATACATCAATAGATGATCTAATTGCGAACACGTAAACACACGTCATTATGTTTGTTACTATTGTTACAATGTGGGTGATTCCAGCCAGCTTATTAGAAGTACTTTAAACAAAAATACAATCCAATTAGAACGCATCACTGTTTCAATTCGAAACTGGAACGGTTACAATCTGACAGATGGCATACTATAAATAAGGGGCCCTAGTTAGCGCATCGGTTTCCACAGTTTGATTACGGAAAAGCGTCCAACGATATTTTAATGTCTTCAACTTATTAGCCACGAATGTCATGCCGTTTGATGCATCAACTAATACTTTGTTGGCGGGTAAAGGAAATTATTTACAGGCGTAAATTGGGCTCACGTTTTAATGCATCCCGCGAGTGTTAGTGTTCCAGATCGATAATCCTCGGCTGCGCGGATCAGTTGGAGATGAATCATGCCTAATGTTCAGGTCTATTGTTAGATCGCGTATTACACTGGAATTATGCAATGTCCAGTGCTTTGTTGCCCATCGCACGGGGCTGATCAGTAATTGGATTAGCGGTTTTCGTTCGTCCGTTTTAGAATTAGGTCCGCGTAATAAATGAGAAGATTAAATTTATAAGATAACTAAACTCAACAATTCTAGTATTATTATACAAATAGATCCATACGTTTATTAAAATTTTGTATTTGGAAGTTAAATTGATATTTTGATTTATGCAGTTTTTAGCGAAAAGGAAATTGATACACACATTAATGGTACGTAAAATATGATGTTCGTATATACAAAAGATTTTGTCAAATCTTAACATTCTAGGTTGAATGACTAATCAAGTGCTCAATTTGAACTTTCTAACTAGATCTATTTAGTGATTACGTTCAAAGTCTAAACTCTTTTATTAGCTGACGTTTACCAAATTTCGAATGTACATAAACATTCTAGTCTGGCGCTCTTAAAAACTGCTCTCTTGTATTATATCGGCGATCCACTTATAGATGCTATTTCAGCACAACACATTAAATTTGATCGATCAGAGCTATATTTTTCCTGTTTACCAAATATTTAAGTAACGGCCATAAGTCAGACAGTAAAATAATTCAAATGTGAAATTTCATGAACGCTCATAATGAACTTGGCAGGCGACCAAAAAACGTCTTATTTTCGATGTGGAATCTGGACCAATTTTTATTGCAACGCTTCGGAAACAGTGATACGGCCCTCTCAATGACTTATCTCTTAAGGGGCATATAAACAATGAGAGAAGTAACAGCGAGAGGCAACAACTTATGGTTGAAATCTTGCGATACTCTTATAAGGAAAGTCTAGATTTCAGCCCATGTTTGGATATTTCATTAAGGTGGTGCCGCTCGGGTTGCAAAATAAAGGTCGTGAGATCTAATTCTGTGTATTCAGATTACGGATTACAAATCGACTTATAAAGTTAGTTAAATAAATACATACTTCCACTTTCAATATTTGGCCAACTTTATCAATGATCCAAATCATTAGCTGTATATAAGTACGTGATGTACAATTTTGGTATATTTCGAATATGGATTGATGATTTCAGATATTTTCTGTCACCCCAAAGCTAGGCATGTGCTTGGCTTGAATGCCATTACTGAGTTTAATGATGGCTATGAATGTTGACAACCAGGACTGCTTAACGTGCCAAGCGAAGTATGGAAGTGCCCAGGATAATACCCCACAAGCGATCACCCAACCATGTAGAACTAAACTCGGTAATAATTGTGAACAATTGAAATTTCAATAATAACACAAAAAATGTATAACAAAGGCACGGACTATATATAGTCTGTGAAGGAAAGTGATTTAATTTAAAAAAAATGAAAATTAAACTCGGTATTGCTTGGTTCATTGTTACTGACCAACACAACTTAGCTTGAGCTCTTCCTTCATAAAACTTAATGCTTTCTCACCTATGTAAACATAGAAAGGATAAGTAACATTTGAGATGTAGCTCCTAAGAAAATATTTATCCACTGCTAAAGAGCAATAAACGTTAAGAACTAGATTTAGTGAACAAAATTAAGATGTGAAATTTTCAGATTTTCAGTATCTCCGCATGTGCAGCAGTGATTTACGCTGTAAAATTCAAAGTCAAAACAAATAGATATTTTCGTGCATCGTTGAAATTTGTTCAATTATTGAAATAGAATTCCAACATGATTAGCGTAAGCAAAATATATGTTCACATTATTGAGTTGCCAGTTCCTGGTTCATATAATAAAACAGCAACACTGAAGAGAAAATTCATTAAATATAAAACGTAATGAATCGGATTTTTTATTTTATTATCAGTGTTTTGTCCTAATTACGGATCTGTACACAATGAAATTAATTTGACTTGAATAATTATTTGTGGATAGCCTCCATGGCGTAGACGGTGAAGGGCCGCCTTGCGAAACGTGAGGTCAGGGGTTCGATACCCGTGGCGAACACTTTTTTCGTATAAAATTGTTTCGTATCTGGAATAACCTAACGGATGGCCGAACATGAATATGTTCGACGGCGTTCATACCACCGTCACACTTATTTGTGCCGTAGAACAGTGATGATCGCACTACTTGTGTTTCAGTGTCAGGGGGTGATAGCCAACATTCGTAGAACATGTGGCGTTTACGTTTTAGGTCCTGAAGAGGTGCACCGCATCTGTGATACAGATGTCATGGGCTACAGTAACTACTTATCGGCAGGTAGACTGCAAGCCCCTCTGCTACTTCATAACAAAAAAAAGATAACACCTGTATGAAGATGGTCTAACAATCCATTTAGGAGATGAATTCAATGACAATTAAACAGTCCATCATAATATTAATACTGTTCCAAATATTCAGTATCATTTCCAATAAATTTACGAGCACGTGGCATTCGGAGCCAATTCCTCATTTTAATGGCATTCTTCAGAATCACGTCAGCGGAACTTCTAACAGGCGTATTACAATAAACGCCTGAATCTCACCTATGGGTGCTTTCGAATACCCATAAGATTTATTTCTGTGACTTGAATCAGTTTTATTGCTCCTACGTTCATCTGTACTCATTTATGGCCGAGTTAGATATTCTTTTACGATTCCGAATGCTCTGTTTATTTTCGTTTTTAATTACTACTCGCGTAGGCCGCTTTCAAAATGACAAAAAGCATTTGACCTAGAATATATGCGCAAGTTTATTGAATGCTATTCTTGATTTTAGTGCCGGTCATATGACTTTTAGTTTTTGTGTACTCTTTGTACTGTTGTGTGTATAAATTAACATACCAACAGGTGGGTATTAGTCTATACTAACATACTTTTCTTTTTTCTATCGCTTTTTATACCCAATTAATTTACAATTCTTAATCATCGGAAAAACTCATCGCTGTTTTCTGGATTAATTCCAGTCGGGTATAATATTTCCGGCGTAATTCTTGAAATTTATTTCACCAATAATTTTCAAAAGTAATTTATTCCCTGGCATAATTTATTTTACAC
>DWIE01000183.1:0-19877 GCA_018248235.1 Choaspes benjaminii
GACATTTACAATTGAAGTCAATCGATTTTATCTGGAGTTATTGTACATGTTACCAAAATTATTGGTTGATATATAATTATATATCACACTACGACTACAGTGTTAATCTTCCGTGTAAACGGCAAAGATTAAACGCAATCGAAACATTTTCATAGGAGTTACTGCATTTATCGGTTTAATTTCATGAAATTGTTTGCTTAATTACACTCAATTTAATTGGGCAATGTTCATTTGCTACAGCACGTCTTTTTTATTATAGTGTTTTTGGAACTCTCCTTACTTACTTTTAAAGTTGAATTCGATGAAAACATCTTAGCTTATTCTTCCTAGGCATAAAATTCAAAACACGTTACGAAATTATTTGTAGCATAGAAGACTGGATGCATGCAACGTGATGCATAGAGATCCGAATGATTGCGCTTCATCAAACCTCCTGTCGCAAACAACGTGTTCGTCTGTCGCTTCCATTTAACCAATTTGACGCGGGAATTGGCGCCCCAGTTCACCACTTTACGGTCAAATAAATTCCAAGAGCACACAATAGGTTTACGCCTCTCTGACGTATAGCCAATAACATTTTATAGATTAACTGAATAGTACATTTCCAACTATTCCTTATATAGCTAATAGATAGATAGTTCATGGGTCTAATAATCCGCGGATTTATAAAGATTTTAAACCTAATTTATGACATTAAGCACAAAACGGGCTTGCAGTCCACTTGTAACCTGGATTCAACATCTACTGCAGCCTAACTACTATATGTAACTAGATATGCGGTGCCATTCGTGAGGATATAGATCGACCGCCTCGTGTTCTCCACATGCTGGCTATCACACCCTTACTCCTAACCACAAGTAGTAAGAACACTGCTATTTGACGGCACAAATTTGTGTTGGTAGACACAATTTTATTAAGAAATGGCAACCTTACTTCCTTGATTTCATTGTTTAATTTTGGCAACAACTATCAGAATGTAGGGTATAGTATAGCAACACTTTCAAAACACCTGATCTTACTGTTTAGCTCACTAAAAAAGGAACAGCTTTATATGCCGAAACCGTGTAAAATATATATATTTTAAAATAAGAACTTTGTATGCAATTGAACTATTTTTAAACAAGAACAAGGCATTAAATATACTGGGGCAATTTTTAATCACAATTACAGACGCCAATATAACATCTTAGATAGAAATGAAATTCAAACCACTACAATTTTAAAAACAACCTTATATTTTATCCACTGCTTATTAAAACATTCACTTTGAATATTTATTACATGAAACACACACTGCTCAAATGGTGTATGTAGGCAAGGTCCAGTTGAATACTATTGGGCATAATGTCATTATAAACATTGCTATCTAAGTGATAAAGTTATCATTGATTACTTTTATTACAAACAACCTTTTTCCAGATTGCAGAATACCTCAATGCAGATAAAAAAACATACATTATATTTCAATTAACATCTAAAACACATTATAATAATAGTAACAATTTATTTGTTATATATCCATTTTTATTAATTACTTCCGTTTTGATATACTGTTAAAATATAGATTATTAGAATACTGAACCAATGAATCTATTGTAAGTTGTAAAATATTCACACACATTATTACATTACATTAATTAACTGATTACAAAATCTCCATGAAATGCATGTTATGGATAGTTTACACTTTGTGAAGTAATAAATGCACTGATAAGTTAATACATTTTATGATATATAGTATATATAACAGTGTTTGTACACAATATCTGATGGATAATTCTCTATTTTTTTATGGTATGAAGTAGCACACGGGCTTGTAGTCTACCTGCTGGTAAGTAGCTACAGCAGCCCATGACATCTGAAATCACAGGTGCAGTGCTACTCTTGAGGACATAGATTGAATGCTTCATGTTCTATGTGTACTGCCTATTACACCGAAATACAAGTAGTGCGAACACTATTGTTTCAACGCATAAATATGAAGGATGGTGGTATCGATCCAGTCGAACACATTCCTGATCTACCACCTGTTAAAGTTCTACCCTATACCCTTAGGTGATGACAGTTCATCACTAATCACCAGGTGAACTTAATTGTCAATTATACTGTCATTTCTACAAAAAAATGAAAGTGAATAAGGAAAACCTGACTGGTTTTTTAAAATAACATCCTTTATGTATTATGAGTTACTATGTAAAACAACCATGTGTATTATAAAGATACTGCAAAATATGCAGAACATTAGAAAACATGCAGAAGATATTATAAAAAAAAATTTAAATCCCTCTGTAACGATTCATCACAGATAAATTTCAATATCTCTTCATCATTAAGATTAACTAATGATCTTAGTATAGACAACTCAACCATCTATTGTTTCCCTTTTGACAAAGCATTATGTATTCTTGAATGAAACATCCTGTCTATAAGTTAAAAAAAATTCTAATGCATTTTATTTCATAAATAATGCCAGTATGTTACAATACAAAACTAAGCAAATTACAACACTGTAATATTACACAACACTGAAAGATTACGTAAGTGAAAATTGAACACATTTCTTTTATAGACTGATATTGCAGCTATATTCAAATTCAAATCTTTATTTTTGCTAGAATTATTCTTGAATACCTTAACAACCTCATTTTCTTTACATGTGGTAAAATTTCAAAAATAAAAGAAAGCACTACAGTCTCTAACACAATTTCCTACCATGGACCAATGTAGTTTGTGCGGTGTTATATTTTGGGTTTTAAGTGTGATATTAAGGGAATAGGGACCTTAGGTACTTAAGATTAATACTCTTTTATTATGATTTGTCGTAAGCAGTAGGACCGTACCATGATCATCTTTTGATCACTAGTGTTATGGGCTGGCTACAGTTGCATTTTACGTTCATGGAGATCACCTAATATTAAGTGACCACTGCTACGCATGACAACTATAACCTACACAACCCGGAACCCGTTGGCCTGTTTGATGTTGGTCACAATTGTGTCGCTACTCTTGAAGGCTAAGTTGGTCACTTTGTGTATCCTGTGTGTGCTGGCTGCCACACCCTTCAAGCTGGAACATAACTCGTAAGAGCTTTTTCACAGCAGATAGCGATTTGGTGGTGGTAATTACCCAGGCGAACCTGGATAGATTCTAGGCCTGATAACCAACAGAACAAACCTGCAGGCAAAAACATTGTAACTCTTTTTTATTACAGGAGAGTGCATAGTAGGATTGAATCAACCCAGTCTCTCTATGTTATGCCTCTTAATAAAAAATTGTAAGTTTGATCAATAAAGAAAAGAATAGACAAGTCAGGATCAAATAAATAAATCCTGAATGCAATGAATAGCCAATGTATGTTTGAAATTTAATTTGGACAAAAACTTAATTACATTTTTTTCCCTACTGGTGTTGATATGAACTGCATGCTTGTGTGCTATTTCATAACATAAAAAATCAATAAATTGAATATTAAAAGTAATCACAAATAATTTTATGTTGGCACTTATAAATTGAAATATTTGATAGTATAATTAGTTACTCCATATTTCTGTATGAAACATTATATTGATTTACCATTTTCTTGCATATAAATTCTTCTGCATACAAAATGCAAGTAGCTGTATATTTAAAAAAATTAAACAAATAAACAAACAGTGCTATTACTGACCTCTTTAGTGTCTTTGGAGTCTTTCACATGTTTTGGAGCGTTGCTGTGGACTGTAGCCCCATCTAAATCACCCATTCTTGGGTCGGAATCACTCTCCACTTCAAAGATAACCTTATACAGATCAAGGCCTTCGGGAACGTTGGACTCTATATTCGCTTCTGGTCGTATTGTCAGCTCCTGGTTGATCAGCTGTGTTTGACTTATCCGAAGGGAAGATTGGAGAGATTCTGTGATTGCCTAAAATAATAGTTTGATATTGTTGAAAGTTTAAGTACATTTTTTTGTATGTTACGAAGTAACACACAGGCTTGCAGTCCACCTGATGGTAAGCGGCAACTACAGCCCCTGACATCTGTTATCACAGATGCAGTGCAACCTTGAAGTCTTAGATTGAATGCCTTGTGTTCTGCATGTGCTGATGTCCATACTGGGAATTAACACTGATATTCAATGGAAGCTCTAGTAAATTACTTTTTAAGGCATATTTGTGCTAAGCTTACTTTAAACATCACTTGAACATAATAGAGCTCTGGTATTTTTTTGAACATGTGTTAATATTTCATTAGGCTATAATATATTTATAAGCAAATAATGAAGCTTTTTTGGGATATGTTCACAAAAGAAACTATAAATGACCAAGATTAGTTTAAATATAGAACCATGTTATAAACAGTTGCAGTGAAAATTAATATATAAGTATTAATTCTATTTTAATTTAACTTTAAGCATCATTGTTTACATTAAATTGTAAAATCAATTGTTCTAAACTTACCATAATTAAAAAATATATAATTACTCTCTCTATTAACTGCTGTTCATAAAAAAATGTATTAATATATACATTTAATGATAGAGTTTATACTGACCTTGGTTGCAGAAAAGAAATTAAAAGGAGATGCGAATGTGTAATATAAATAAATTCGCCAGTCAAATTAACAACTTGGTAAATTGGTGGACATTAAAAATAAGCATATGGATAGTTATGAACCGGTAAATCTGTAGCATATAAAGTTCTTCATAGAGATAAGTTCATTTGAGTAATAAAAGCATGAGTGTTCAACAAACAACCATAAGTTTCTTACGTCGCTCAATATGTCCTCCAAGTCGCAACAGACATTTGTGGACAGCACTGGCGAGGGACTCGGTGTACGTGATCGATCCGAAAAACACTCAATATCTACCGGGTCCGATACCTCCTTTGCACGGCTTGCACTGAACTCCATCACTATGAGCCATCGATGATTAGGTTCTCCTTTGAGAACAACACATTTTGGTAACCAAATATTTTAGCAGAGGAGAAAAAACGAGAAACTTATGCGGCACACATACACATATAATTACCGATATTTGTTGGACTGGAGTAGGTAGTCTAGGTAGCAACAAACGTCAAAAACGACAAGCATGAAAAAAAATCGTTTTAATAAAGAAAAATATGTTGTTGCTTAATAGTTAATCAAAACTAATTAAATTAATACATCGAAAACACGTTTTACCAAATATAAATAATTATATCAGTAAGCTTGTGAATCCATGCAAATTTAGTTTAAAATGTAAAGAAAAATAATCACCACGTACGTGAAATGGATCACGATGAAGGCACGACGGACAAACGATAAATAAACAAATCTTGAACAAAGTTTTGTGTAGAGTTACAGGAGCAGGTAGAATTTTTTGTTACCTAACGTCTCCCACCACGTCTAATGTATTCATAAATAACATTATTGTTACATCCTTTTCCATTTTGCACATTGCAATGACAAAGCCGGGAATACACAATCTTTACAAATTGGGTTGAGTTGAGTAAGCAGGTATTGGTGGAAAGACTGGAATCAAGTACAAATAAAAGTTCTCTGAGAGACGAAAAATCATTTATTTGCATTTAAATTATTGATTTTAAAGATTTCAGTAATTTTATAGAGACGTTATGTGTGGAAAAGTTGTTTATAAATAACTCAGAACTATTGTTTTCGGTTTAAAAAATATGTATATTTACACTATAGTTGCGTTGGGAGTAGGTAGCACACATATTCATAGCTTGTTTGCTTTATAAAACAAATCTTAAACTGTTATTTCCTCAGCGATGAAAACCAAAAAATCCCCACCACAATACAAAATCTTTTAAAAGTTATTTATGCGAAAATGTTACTAAAACTAATCTGGTCCTACAGACAGATAGGAAAATATTTTATGAATGGATTTGATCTTACAGTTAGTTACAATAGACGATATACATATTGATATGATGTTTATGAACATTAAAAAACGAATATTTGAAAATCAAACATGAGGACCCCATGTAAATTAGCAGGGCCATAAATAAAAAAATTGCTTTTTTGGCATAGCTTACCAAATCGCAAAGTTTTTTTTAGGTAATAAATAATACTCAAATATCATATTCACATGGGAGGTTATTATTTTTTTTGATTTTTCTTATGGAATGGCGTTTCGGCTCTTGGCCATTTTGCCAATAACAAGTTTAAAATTTAAAATTATAATATAAAAAGGTTGGTGATGCACATTTTAATATTGTTCTTAGAGTATTTGACAAGAAACTCCACGTGCCAGCTCGCACAAATAGAAACTAACTGGGCTAGGGAAACCCAGTTTTCACAATGCGCAAGTGTCTATGTTGCGGTTACACATTATTAGCCCGCTACATAATCACTTAATATGTCAATCTTCACCACTTATCACACTAAAGACAACGTAAACTAATTAAATAACACCAACAAAAACCGAACATGGCACTCGGGAGATTCCCGCCAAAACACCCATAAGGGAGGTTTCACATCAGAAATATTTTTCGAGTGCTACACAAGAAAGAGTATTTAATGCATCAATCATGCGTGTACCCGAACGCAATTGTCAAATTGTCATTCAGTTGTCAATATTGGCGTCCGTTTTATTAACGTCATTTTGTTTTTAAAGTTTTGAATTTTTTGGCAATTGTGTGTATTTATTTACGTGGGAAATAATATTGTTTATCAATTAAACTTAGTGCAATGGAAAACTCTACTGATAATGAGGCTCAGCAGTCATTTCGGTCGCCACCTCGACGGAGGCGTTCCACATTTTTCGAAAGACGCGATTCAATACTTCCGCAGCCACTTCCTAATGATGTAGCTCCTAGTTCTTGTAAACAAACAATTGAAGACAATCAACAGTGCAGTCAAGACTTGATGAGATATTACGAAACACTTTTGGCAGAAAAGGAACAATGGAAAAAGGAAGTAAACAACAGAAGGAACAAGTACCATGACTTGAGACAACAATACCAGATAGCCACAAAAGCTCCAAGCAGATCAAACATATCCTACTCAGCATTATCTAATGAAGACATAGAATTTCTAAAATCGAAAGTTAACTTATCAAAGCTCATGGAGGCTCAATTAAAACTCCACAAGTCTGTCAAGGAAACATTAGCACTGTACAGGAGAGCCACAGAACTGGATGATGTCATATTAAATCATTGTGAAGATGAAATGAATAAAGTTAGATCGTATATATTAGATAATAGTACAATTGAATGATACTAATAATGTAATGCTATGTAAATATTGTGTTAAGGATGTATATGTTAAATTTATTCGATTATCAAAATTAATAGTGCCATGATTTCTGTTGCAAATCTGTTACACAAAACTTGTTTACAAATATGATTAATCTGCAGAGAACAGTTGCAGGTAAAAACATTGTTAAATATTTTTTTAGCCAAATTTAATTCCAAACATATTCTTTGTATGGAATTATATATGAATATAACTTCTTTAGTAACAAATGCTCAAGTGTTTTGAGTTACTTTGAGACAAACCAATTTCCAAACAAATGTTCAGAGATATATTCAGAAAGTATAAGAGTTTCGAAATTAGTGTTACAAGTTAGTCTTTTATAGAAAGCAATATTTTCTTTAATTTTACTGCTTAATACTAACCATTTATTTATCAATAATATTAATTATGTTACTTTGCAGTTGTTCAAAAACAACATAACATACTAACATTGGTTTATTTACTGTATTGTTTCAGAATACTATATTGTAAATATCCTTATCATAGAATCCATGTACTTTGTACATACATTAGAGTGTAGTGTAAATATTTTACTATAATTAATAAACTATTGCATAACATCTGGTGTTTCATATTGAATTCATGAAACACATGAATTCACACACATGAAATAACTAAAGGGGTTATAATACTTAAAGGAAAATATGAAGAATTTGTAATAATCATACCTCGTGAGGTACTTACCAGTAAGCAGATATGAACATCACTCACATTCTGCCAGTTACGATTAGGTCCCACGTAATTGGTGGCAAGATGTGTAATTTATCAGACACATTTCCCAACTCCAGGCTACTACTGAGATTTTTAAGTCAAAAGAATCCCAGTAGCACTTTACTTGACCTGGGGGTTGCAACCACTAAGGTAATGAGGCTGTGATAAAATCAATACAAATAGTTTGCCAACATGAATCATTGATAACAATTTATTTTAAATATTTCATTACATACACTTGACACAATTTCATTCAATATCATACTTAAATTCATTCCATATGATTCAATTAATATAAATATTTCATATGTTTAAAACGAGAATGTTCAATGATATTAAAATTATTACAATATAATTATTAGACAGTGAGAAAATTACATTTACTACTTTATAACCAGAATTTGAGAATGATTTATGTAAGCTATAGATAATCACTATGGAATTTTGTGGTTTGAAGTAAATTATCAATTAAAAATTAAAAAGATATTATGTATATTACCCTTAATATTAACATAATAAAGCAGTGCAATGATTATTGGTGTTAAAAACACTCTGTTCTATATTAAGGCAGTGATTAATGAACTTCCATAACATACTTAGAAGAGTTGAGTTAAATTTGTGTTTTTTTAATAATGTTAATTTGAGTGTTATTTATAGCTTACAATAAAACATAGGTGGTATATCCAGATCGTTGGTATATACTGGCAATACTGGCACTGACCTATTATATTGTTTAGCTACATTTTATTATTAATTTTTATTTATGGATGATGGTCTATGAAAACTTTTAGAGATCCTTTGAACTTGGTTCAGGATAAGCCACTTAAGAAATCATTTTATTAGTTTTTGTTAATTAATAAATAAATGTAAGTGAAATTAACATTCATCACATAAACACACCAGCAAATAAGTAATACATTAAACATAAATAAGTTATAACAACTTAAGCATATTTCGAATACAACACACATTTATACCACTTCCAATTCACAACTGTAATACAAAATTTTAAAAAACCATTATAGTTTAATTGCAATTGACCACATTTTCATTGAATTAAGAGTAATTTACACTGGTCATTATTATTATTATTGATGATTATTAGCCTTAAATTACAAATACTCAACATCTTAGTCTGTGGTTTGTGTAAAATTTTTACACATACACAATTATTCGCTGTATACATGGACATAAAATGCTCAGATATATGGTTCAACTCTGAGTTTACATTTTAATATACTACATTGAATCTTGTATGGTGCTTCTAATATGCACCCAGGAAAATCAATACTTATGAGATGCATTTTTGTTGAGGCACAATTATGGACCTTTATATATTCATTAATTAATTGAAATATTAAAATTAAAGTTAAATAAAATTGTATCTTGCATTCAGGGATTATCTTATTGTCGCTAAAGAAAAGCACAATTCAATTAAATGGACCCTGTTATATTGACTTTGAATCTTTTAATATGTTTTATACAATATATAATAACTACTGTACTACCATAGTATATTATATACACAACAGTTTTATAGCAATTTAGCCATTAACCACGGCTTATACATAGCACTTTGTTATTCTTATAACATATATGCATGTGGGAGACATGCATTCCTCGCAACAATTTCCTGTAAACTGATACGAGTATTTTATTAAAGATAAATATTGTTTACTGATCCTTCACATTAGCGACAATAATTATTCGTGAATGCAAACAAAAACGGCAGCTTAGTTTAATTACGGCAGCAAATTACACTCTTACCTGTATATTCAAGTCTTGAACTATTTTGAAGTAATCACCGACATGATATTATTGGCAAAACAATTGAGACTATGCTATGGGACTGGATAATACAGACTACATACTTACAAAGATATTTATTTAACTACTGAAAATAAGGCATACCTTACCTTCTTTGTTTTGATTATATTTATAGGGTTTTAAGAGATATATTATTATAAAGGAATATTATCAATATAATATAATGTACTGCCTATGGATTCAATTAGTGGTAATGACTACATAAGGCAATTATAGTCTGTATTAACAAAATCCTTCACATAATAGTCCAGTTACATTGTGGTTCAGGAACTTTGATGGGCTTAAATTTACACTAAAAAGCAGTCTTCTGATTCAACTCAAATGTTTCATATGAAAACTCCGTCTAGTTTGAAGTTTCTTCTCTTTGGCAGTCTTATATTCACGACGACACGGACTGTTCCTCAGGTCCAGTATTGTGTTCACTTTTTCAACTATTGTCCGTGCCGTATCATGGTCGCACTCAAAATCGTGCATTTTATAATTGGTGTTAGGATAGAAAATATGTGTATTACCTGTACTACTTCGATCATTCAATGCTGTGTCGTGACTAGGAGAGTATACTATCCTGAATGTGGTTCTACTTGCTTTTGCTTCTAAAATTTGGCACCAGGCTATTGAATTGATATGATGACGAAAATATTTTGGTCTAGACCAGAATGCATGCTTTTGTGCGACAAAAGGTACAATTTCTATTGTGTCTAAGAATATATTTAGTTGGACTGGCGTACTTGCACGCATCTTGTGTAGTAAGTTGACTCTGTATATTCGATCCTGTGGTGCATCTGTTATTGCGGGGCCGGAGTGTGAATATATTTTGATATCTCCATCATCATCTCTTCTGTATATATTGGATGTGTCACCATCTGTGTGCTGCTTGGATGTATTTACATGACTCTGACCAGAATCCGAGGACTTGGGAAAGAAGTTTAATGAAAAAGGAATGTCTGGTATTGGAGTTGTGTCTTGGTCAATTATTTTTGTCTTCAGGTCAATGAGACCGAGACACGGAAATCCAAACTTAGCGCATGGTTCGTTGGCATCAAGACATGGAAAAGCCAAGTCCACTTCTCCATCATCCTCTGCTAGGCACAGCCCATATTCATGTACAGATCCAAGGGTTATTTCTGGATGTTCTATGCTGTATTTGTAGCATATGAATCCAATTAGATCCTTGATTTTCGAGCTTGCAATTACGCAGACAATTAGAGGATAATTTTGATACTTTTCAGGGAGTATTGTCATAAAGATTTTGAAGGTCTTTGTAGGAGTTTTCATTTGTGCTGTTCCATCATACTTTGCATACTCTAAGTATTGCCGATGAGGCAGTTCCGGACATTTCTCAAGCTGTTCTGCTAACAAAGACTTTTGCAATTCCGGTTTCTTAACTTCTAATTTAGTAAATGCCTCCTCCACTTGTTCTGTAGTTAGCGGTGTTGATGAGTCCTCCCATTTTATAACTTTTATTTTAGCTGCCTTTTTTAGTGCCTGCTCCTTTTTATCAAGTCTTAGGGCTGTGTTCGATCTGTACCTTTTCACTCCAAACTCTTCGTCGCGAATGTAGCTTCCGCACAGATCATCGTCATCACTGTCTTCCATATCAGGGTAAGGATCGAATTGTGTGACGATTTCCCTGTCATCCTCGTCATCTGTGCCGGATTCTCTGCCTCTACTGGTGCTTGGTTGATTCACAGATCCTTCCCTAATACGCTTTTTCTCTTCCATTGCTCTGCATTGAAAGATTTTTGAAAAATTTTCACCTGCCATCACAGTCTCGCACAAACCTGTATCATCGGTAGCAATAAATGCATCTCGAATGTTTTTCAGGAGCCAAGCTTTATTGTCGTATGTAGCCATTTTTTTTCCTATAAAACAAATATTTAGTTCAAATTTCACACAGTTTTCTTGTTTTCGTCTCAAAATAATCACATGTCAATCAAATTGTCAGAACTGTCAAACCAATCTTGCCTTATCTGTATTTTATTGGCTGCGTTCTATATCTATATCTTCCATCGAAAGAGATCGAAATTCATTCCATTTCCCCATCCCACCTTTTTGGTAAATTTCTCACTATCGAATATAACTTAAAAATCAAAATATTGTTAATGACAAATACATTTTGAATTTGTCTGCAGTATGTAAGCGGAATGAAGCAGAAACGTAGTCTAAGATATCAAAATAAAAAGTAAAAATGTCAATGTCAAAAGTGGCAGTTGTTATAGCAACGCAGCTGAAATTCAAATATTCAAAACACAAGGGTTTAGAAAATATAGATGATTCACACAAGGTGAAATCAGTTACTGTGTGATGATTTTTAATTCACAATGGCAGATGAAGAAGAAGTTGCCGAGGAAGCTGAAGAAGTTGTAGGTGGTGTGGAAAGTGAGACAGGACTAAGCCCTATAGAAGCAGATAAACCTCTTGCTCCCCCCAAATATGAAGTACGACCTGGTCTTGGTGAAAAATTCCAAGCTCAGAGCGTTCGTGACATAATAGTATCGACGATGCAAGAGCAGCTGCTGGGGAGACAATACCGCGGCGACCAGGCGCCGCGGTGGGCCAAGACGATATCCAACGCTGTGCGCCAACGCGTACAAGAGTTAGATATGAAAAGGTACAAAATCCTCGTACAAACGACAATACTAGAGATGAAGGGCGCCGGGGTCAAGAGTGGACAGCGGTGTATTTGGGATCCAGAGACTGATGATTATGTAGATGACTTATTTAGAAACGAAACGATTTTTTGTTATACTATCGTGTACGGTGTTTATATGTATTGATTATGAATTGACGAATGTGTACTTAAATTTTTTTAAAAATACTACAGTTGGGAACATTCATGATTGTATGACACGACGAATTCCATGGCACAGACGGTGATCCGCGTTGCGAAACGTGAGGTCGCGGGTTCGATTCCCGCGGCGAGACGAGTTTTTCTAATTTGTATCGCGTCTGGAATTACTTAACGTGTGGTAGAACATAACTATGTTCGAATTCGATACTACCGGCACACCTATTTGTGCCGTGAAACAGTAGTATTTGCACTACTTGAATTTCGGTGTAACCGTGCGATAGCCAGCACACGCAAAACACGAGGCGCTCGATCTATGTCCTCAAGAGTAGCGCCGCATCTCTGATTCCAGATATCATGGTAGCTACTTACCAGCATATAACCATACTTACGTATAATTATAATACGTAAGTATACTGGTACTACATAACATAACAAAAAAAAACAATGTTTTTATTTTATTAAATAAAATAATGATATACAATACAATTGCTGCATGTAAATTAAGAGATCAGCTTGACAGGTAATACATATACAGTAGATACTTATGTATCTAAAGGTATTCCGTACCATATTCAGTAAGTGTTTTTACTGGCATACGTCACTGCTAAATTGTATACCTAATTTAATATGAAATCCTTTTCTATTGTCAATATGTGTTGCCGCGATATTTACTATAAAATAAATGTATAGATTTTAATACATTATATTAATGCTGATTTATTTTTCATTTCAATTAAGAAACATTTTTGGTTGGATTTAGTGGGACATGCAAGTAGATACGTAGTTTTGTTGAACGTGCATTGCAATACATGGAAAGATTATATTTGAGAACGCTTTTACGTTTACTATTCCAACAAAACACTTTTACAGAAAATTTACTACGACAGCCAGAAGATTTCTACCCAAAACTGTGATAAAAATTATAATTTAACAAATAAAAATTGTTCACATTCCGTTGCGAACTTTGCTATGTTTAAAGGGTTACAAATTTATTTGTAAACTCCGTAGATAATTTCAGTGATGGCGTAATGTCACGATCCACAAAATTGAAGCAAACAATATAAACAAAGTAGAGATACTATTAACACATTCCTAAACGAATATGGACAATGCTTTTGAGGAAAAATTCTTGTTTACTCAAAATATTACTATTTAATTTTAATGTATGTCCTAATGTGACAGTTCAATTTGTTAGTCTCTTGTCGTGGACGGGTGGTCATCGATGTTTGCTTAACAATTTTAGCGAACATCATAATTTCATTTTCGTGTGCGGAATTGTTACATTTTATCACAATAGACGCAAAAAGGCAACACCAAAATGTTACAAGCATCAAAAATAAATTAATCTTAAAAAAATACTAGAACTCAAAACAATATTACAAATATTACAAAACGGAATGATGTTTAGTGATGACAAAGTATGAAACTGATGTCATATATGGGTTTTCTATTGAAAATTAAGGAGGAAAATGGACATCCAGTTCACTTCATTTTAAGTGGCAACTGCAGCTCATGACAACTATAACTAACCCCAAACAGACCCATAATTCTGTTCGAAGTGCTAAGTTGGCAATCAACTTTGAGAGCTAAGTTGGTTGCCTCGTGTATCCTGTGTGCCGACTGCCACACCCTTCAAGTTGAAACACAACTCATAAGAGCTAATTCCCAGTAGAAATAGGAGTGGTGATGGTACTCACCCGGTCGAACCTATACAGATCCTACCACCGATAAACCTTAAAATGTGGTATTGTAACTATTCTTATATGTTGTGCTCTATTAACCATATTACAAACATAAACAGGATACTGAAATAGCCTTAGTAAATATTCTAGTGATGTTCAATTTAATTTGTTATTAGTAAAATGACGAATAACATTGAAAACAATTACGTAATTTTTCATACTTACCTGTTTACGTTTCAATTGTGTTACTTACTTGAAGGGACTTCAATCCTTTCAATATGTTTGTATATTGGTGGCATAACCCGCACTGCACCATGAACTCATTGCAATCATATGGAACTGGTATCACGTTCGGACAAGGGCGGTCCGAATCGCATCTGAAAATTGAGCATAATAACATTGTGATTAGAATAAATTACTTAAAAACAGCAACTGAAATGTTGTTTACAAGTTTCCTATTTAAAATAAACGCATTATTAGAAATAAACGTTGGAAGTTGTCTTCAAGGTAGAATAGGTAATCTGCATTTGGAAAAAGTTACGAACAAACTTTACAACATGAATTAATGTCTTAGTGATTCGGGGACGTTTCCCCAAGTCTGCGTATATAAATATCTTTCTTTTATTTTATAATGTGAGTACACCTCTATTGTTGGTAGTATAAAACTGGTAACGAAGTATAGTTTGTTAATAACTAATTGGTAATTAAAGTAGTTCGCAAGTTTAGTTTTTTTACGGAATCAGGAGAACTAACGAACATGTGGTTCACCTGGCGTTAAGTGACCAGTGCAGCTCATTATATCATAATATAATCGATTTCAAATAGATCTATTATCTTCTTCGAGGGAAATCATAGCTGCGTGACTCCTAAGGACTAAGTTTGTTTTTATGAACAGCGATTTGCAAACGAGCAAGCTATTCATCCGGCGTAAAGTCTAATGTCCATGTCCACATAACTGCCCTCAAAGATGGCCGCCTCATGAACCCTGTAACGCGCACCGTTCAAACTCGCAGGATATGTTATAAAGTAGCTCACGGGCTTGCAGTCTACCTGATGGGAAGTAGGTACAGCAGCCCATGACATCTGTAACCACAGATGCAATGCTACTCTTAAGGACATAGAAACGCCTCGTGTTCTTCGTGTACTAGCTATGACACCGAAACACAAGTAGTGCGAACACAATTTCACGACACAAATAGGTGTGGCTGTGGTACCGACCCAGGCGAACATGTTAATGTTCTATCAACCGTTGTTTCACAGCAGAAATAAGTATACACAATACTAACTTGTATCGCATGTAGTTCTCTGTCATATCATCATATGATGGCCAGTTCTGCTCGCAGGCCTCGCAGGAGCAGTCAAACCAATATTGATCCTTTAGCTGTTCTTGTCTCTTCGCTTTTGGCACTGTTGTGAATATAGGACCGTAATTTTCAGCTACCTCTTCACCTTTCTTTATATTCTTCACAGCGCGAACTACAATGTATGGACCACAAAAGTATCTTACTACACCGGGATCACATGAATGGTTAAAGAGAGCGAGCGTAGGAAATACTGCGCCAGCCAGGAATACAGACTTTCCGCCATGTTTGATTATATTTTTTCCGACTCTCGATTTCGAACATTGCAATTCAAACACCTCGTGGGCATTAAACTGTAACACTTGCAAATTCTTTAATATTAAACCTCCGAACAGAGCAACATCTTCATTGTACTTTTCAGCAATTGCCATAGATTTTAATTCACTGGTAGCTACAGCATTCGCTCTTGGTTTGCCATCAAAATAACCACTAACTTCTAGAAGCTTTACAAGAAAAGCAGACATTTGGGTTCTGTGTAGAAAGTCCTGCTTAGATCTTCTCTCTTCATGAGCTACTAAATGATAAATGTTTTTGTAGTCGTTCGTTTTATATGTGCCAGTTGGTTTACTGTCCAATTCTTTGGAAACTCCGGCGAAATATTCCTTAGTGTTTTGTGTTATCATTCGCAATGCTATATGACATGTTATGGAACAACCGGACTTCCACAAAAGTAGGAGGATCGGGCATTCATAGGCGTGGTAAGATTTAATAGCAACGTCTCGACATTTGTCGCTGCAGAACACGACATTTGGACATGTCGGACATGGTAACGGAATTGGACATTTAATAAAGCAGTTTTGGCAATGTGTGTTTTTATATTCGCCAAGGAGAACTCCGCTGTGTGGTTTTTCAACTAGCAACACTTCCCCAGCCTGTATATCTCTGGAAGCTGTAGCGTATCTTCCTTTGACATTGTCGAAATCAATTTGTATTGCTTCCGAAGCAGCGGGGTATTTTGTGTTATGTTTTCCTGGTAGTTTTGGTTTTGGCGGTACTTTTTTTAGTGGCTCTGGATCTTTGGGATTACCAGCTAATTTGAGTCCTTTGTTTAATACCTCTAACATGAGTTTGGCATCGGTTCGCATTTTTTGCCTTTTTTCCTTGTTCAGGCTATTTGCTTCGTCAAGTGCGCAGATCGTGTCCTGAAATGAAATGATAGCTTCCTGATTTCTCTTTAAAGCCAGAAGAGTTCTTGCTTTTCTTTCTTGGACCTTGTACCTCAATTGCCGAGGGTATCCCAAAGACAGGCATCGTGCAATATCTGACAGCGTATCTTCGTACTGTTCCAAATGATTCAAGGATGCTGATCGGTTCGCATAAACTATTGAAAGTTCTTCAGTTTCCTTTTGTGGCATAAACAGTAAGCTTTGGCTGTAAAACCCCAATGCTTTGGCCCAATCACCTTTTTGCACCGCCTTGTTCCCCTCATCTTTGAGTTGGCGCGCTTTTTCCAAATCCTTCACTGGAATATCACCGTCGTTTGTACACTTTTCTACATCATCCGCGAGATTATAATTTTTAATAACAGGAAGATTGCACAAATACGACGCACGACTCGCATTAGTTTCTAGATTAGCGAAATTATTCCTCGTTACGTCGTCTAATGAGTTGTTTATAGTTTCGTGGAAATTTTTGAAGAAGCCGTCGTTTTCTTTCGACATGTCGAATCGAGATGTCAATTACTGTCTCTATTTTAACTGCGCGGATTCCTAAACTGTATTTAGATTACACTTACGACTGAAATATTTAATTCGAAATATATGAAAATTTGTTTTAAGGTTAGGATAGTGAAAGCCGGCACATGTCGACGCCAAAGACTGTTCCGTATATCTATTTTTACATCTGGGCCGAATATCTGTTCTTGGCTTCGGTTAACACGTATTCATGCATTTACGTTTTCAGTAGATACTACGGTTATATGAATTATGTGTACGTGGAATCGATAGTATTTTTTTATAACACACAGATTATAATTATGTTTGCAGAGTTGTTTAACAGTTTGATTCGAATAGACTAATTAGGAGTGAAGGTTTTGATAAGTAATAACTAATTTACAACAATATAATTTTGCTATGACATGTTTATGAGTTTTGCAGATGTTACATGCCATGCACATAAACAATTAAATAATTAATGCAACTTATTCCTAACAACATTATATCCTTAACAAAGCATAGATAAATTCTAATTCATTTATTCAGAATAGACTATGTTTTAGTATTTTTTGAATGTCAAAATACAATACAACCACAAAATTCTAGCAGTCGCTGCAACAACAGATTCGCCCTGCCTTTCACCGCTTCCTAAAGTCATACTGGGAAAAAGAAGCTGTGCGAAAACTCCGTTTCTCGTTTGATTTCTACAAAATAATAACATGTTAGCTAGACCATTCCTATAAATACATAACTATTAGTTAAAGAATCAGAAACTCTAGATAATCGTCATCGATATGGATTCCTACAGTTATTGGCGATTAAGTAGGTCACGCCTTCCTGTTAATAATGATGGAGCAGCGCAACATTGACTGGTACCATAGCCAATATGGAAAAGGAAACGAAGTGACTTAGCTGAATAGTTCAAATATCGATTATTGTTTTTTTGATAAATTGATGTATCAATAAATTTTCCGTCGCATAGTCCAGATTTGCATGGGTATCCCTTTTAAGTTTTTTTAAGATACTCAAGTTGCATTACAGAAATAACGAAGTAAAGACGAAACATGGCGCAGACAGTGATGAGCCGCTTTGCGAAACGTGTAGTCGAGGGTTCGATTCCCGCAGCGAGACGAATTTGTATAATTTGTTTCGTGTCTGGAATAACCTTACAGGTGGTAGAACACAAGTGGGTCGGTACCACCGTCATACCTATTTGTGCCGCGAAACAATAGTGTTCGCACTACTTTTGTTTCGATGTGAAGGTGTGATAGCCTACGCAGAACATGAGGCATTCGATCTATGTCCTCAAGGGAAGCACCGCATCTGTGATTACAAGATGTCATGGGCTGCAGTAGCTACTTATCAGCAGGTAGACTGCGAGCCCGTGTGCTACTTCATAACACAAAAAATATATATAAAATTTGATTTTTAAAGTATTTTTGCATTCGGCGTCATAAAAATAATCTTTAACTTTCCACAGTTAAAGTTCACCGCACTTTATAAATTCTTGACAAAACCTGCGACCGCTCTACGTAGTTCTTCAACTTCATAGTTCCCCGAAACTTTGCAATAAAAGCCTCTTACACTTTTCAGCAAACACACCGACAGAGTTACGGTGCTTTGTAGCAGACAATAGACTGGACCGCAAACAATCGGGAATTTCTTTTTAATATGTTTGAAAAACGTATTAGGGTGTCTCAGAAGTTCTGAAGTAAAATTCCAACAAATCTCTATCGTCCATTTCGGAACGATATTAAAGGAGACGTAACTCAATGAAGTGTGCCAAACTCGGATGTTTAGTTGAATTTGGCAAGTTATATCCAAGTGGGACTGATACACTCAACCTACCAATGGGCTATCTGATGTTATTATTTTTCACTTGTGTGGGAATCGTTCTGGGAGAGCGCTGGATAATGTACCGAATAAAACCCCACGTTTACCTCTTCATCGGCTTTTTTATGATATGAAACAGCACACGGGCACGCAGTAAACCTGATGGAAAGTATGATCATGACATCTGTAACCACAGATGCGGTGGAACTTCTGAGGATGTAGATCGAATGTCTGTGTGTGAGTATCTGTGTGTGTGTACGTGTATGTGTGTGTTCTGCGTAGCCTGGCCATCAAACTTTTACACCAAAACGCAATTAGAGGAAACACTACTGTTTCACGGCATAACAATACATTTATGTTCAACCCCCGCCTTGCTGGAGACGCTGGCAGGTATCTCGGATATAGCTTCTGCGATCTCCAGCAGATATGGCTTTGGGCTTCGTGTATATCATTATCCTCTCAAGTAACTTTGGTGCCGCACCAGCACCCGCGCTTGGGCTGTGCGCGGGCCAGATCCTCGGGTAGACAACTTCGCCAAGTTGTCACCCTCTGCCTCAAGTTAGGGAAGAAGGCAGCGTGCGCCGTTCTGCAGAGACCTAATCTCTTACGGTTGTCTAACATCTCGAACGATCATGGCATGAACCACTATTAGCAAAAAAAAGTGTGTGTACTTATGTACACGCGTTAGAAGTTATACTTTTTTTATAAAAAATCTTTTTAAAATTTTTATCTTTCGCCTTATTCTACGTTTGTAGAAAAAACGACACTAACAATAGAAAAG
>DWIE01000184.1:0-19855 GCA_018248235.1 Choaspes benjaminii
GATTGATTTCTTGACGTAACGTAGCACGCTATAGATAAGGCCCCTGATGTAGACCTAGAGATATTTTAGAACTAGGCCTAATATTTAAAGCCAGAAATACTAGTCAGAATTTTACTTTTTATTATATTATATTAAAAATTGCTTTCAAATTTTGATCTATCGACGGAGGAAGTATTGGTGATTGGTTTAACATCCTATTCATTAGAATTAAGTTATTAAGCTATTGATTCATTCGAACCGATTTCAGAATTCTCTCTCTATTATTTTAAACATTTATAAACCTTATGATGTCGCACAATTCTGGAATCAACATTAATATGCAATACAATATGATTATTTTCTATCAAACTACTGTACTTTGAGTCTCTTTTGTAGTTACAATCATCTTTACTACTATTTACATATTTTGGTACTTTTCTTTCATAGTTTAAATCATTAATGTCTTATGGCGTTGAAGGCATACGAAGTGCTTAAGTTGTATGAACAGTAACTTCATCTTTACAGTCGCCAACAAAGTCGTCGTCATCATACGCGGGTGATGACGACACGGAGCTGATGATGGACGAGCTCCTTATGGCCCCTACCATCACTGGACCGACCACTTTAAGACCCCTCTTACCAAGGTTAGAATTTTTTTTAATTGCCATTTAATGTCACGCTTCTTATTTTACAAAATTTACACTCGCTTTTAGTGCTGTGCATGATTTAACTGGAACCGGACATGCTTTTAACCCTTTCAGCAAGATAATTTTTTTTGGCCTAACAACCTTCCTGTTATCAGTGTCGTAGATGTAGACAGCTTTGTTTGTGGTTTCAAATATGTTTAGCTTACTGCAATACCAGGAAATGATAACCCATACTAACGATACCGTGTCACGTAGGGATGTTTTTAGAAGAAGACTAGAGCCTCTTCTCGAAGAAGACGGTTCAGACAGTGGCAGCGAAGACAACAAGGCTACTCCCACCAACTCTGACGACCAGGTGAATATTTGCTACGCCATTTATTTCTAATCGACAAAGAATAGACAAAACTATCACATACGGTATTATAGATACCGTAATACTACATTGCCTTTGCTAAGAACGAGGCTCATTGTTCGTCAAAATTGTACAGCTGTTAGTAAGATTTGGGCAAAATATATATTGGAGTATAATTTTGACGACAGCAGGCTCTCGGTGTAGCATCCATTTAAAACAGACATTAATCATAGCATGAAACTACAGAGAAAGAATGTTAAAGAACCGAGCATGTCTGTCGCATGTACCCTTTATATAAATGTTAATGTGTAATAACCTTTTTCGATTTATTTAGGTTCTCTTTGGGGATCATCTTTTACATTACTTCAACATTTATGTTAGATAGACAAGGACTCATGTTAGACTGAAGTGAAAAGCAAAATTTTGCCATTGTTTAGTGATTTGATCAAAAGGACCTGGGGGTATTGGCGAATCCCTATGGCATAGTCAGTAGCTAGGTTGACTCTCACATTGTGACTGGTCCGCTGGTGCGGCGCTTGGCGCAGGACAGCGGGCATGGCCTCGATGCTGACGACTGCTGCGACGCGCCGCCCCGGCCGCCCTCTGCTTCCGAGTCAGGTGAGTCCCCACCCCCCTTGCACCACGATCAGCTTTACTGGATGACGCTTTAGACTTCATAATATATTAGATTTCGCTACATATCACTTGTATTATATTCTTTATTGTCAAATTTCTTAAACTTTAAAATTGTGACATGTTTTATGCAGGAATTTAATCTAATTTTCTTATGTTTTACTGCGATGTCTTATTCCGATAACGATATAAACAACTTTGATTTATAATACATAGGTATATACTCTTAGCAACAGTTACATAACATACAGAAACAAGCACGTACAACATATAACTAACATACAAAACATTTTGACAGAAAGAAGGGCGTCATGATTAAATGCAAAAGGTGAGAAAACAATACCAAACGCAATCACACACCATATTTTATTATAATATATTATATATTACCAATGATTTGTTCTAATTTAATAAGGCACGGTGCATGTCCCCGATGTTTTGTAGAACAATAGCGGCTCATGACACATTGACTAAATATTCCGAGGTCATCCATCGACTTTCCCGCATGGATCTAGATGATTTGCACACACTTTTTGCTGGTCATTTTTAAACTTTCTATGCAAATACGCTTATTCTAAATAATATAGAAATAATTTGATACGTTTAACAATTTTCTATCTAAGTATTATTTGTATTTGTACATTTATATCACTTAAACTTCAGAATGGCTATTAAGTACAAAATATTAATGTTATAGTGATTTTATATCGAATGTACAAAGAATAAACAATTATAAATACTTCATTGTACTGGATGGACGGTTGGAATTGTAATGGAAATACTTCATTGTAGTTACCGATAATTTAAAAAGGGATATAAATATTTCCCAAAAAATGTTCCACAATTTTTTTAATTTATTTTTACTCTTTGTATATTCCTAATTACATTGTACCAGGTAAGATTAATTACTTCTTACATGATGTAGGAATATAAGCAGTCATTTTGTAAACGGCAGCGTAAAACGAGGCAACTATCACTTACACTGGATGACACTTTACTGGATACCCTTTTCAATTACAGCTGATTTTCAAGTCGATTAGCGAAATCTATGTCGTAATTAATTTACAAGACAATAGCCGTATACAATAATGACCAGCTGAAGAGAGTAAATCAAAAAATACAGCTGCATTCCGAAACATTGATTGTGATTTTGAACTGAAGGAAGCATTCGTCGATATTGATAATATCATATATATGTTAATAGTAATGGACTTTAGTCAGTGTTCGATGATGCTCTATGGAACGATGCACTGCAATATATTGCAAAGAAATTCATGAAAAAAATATTGTCATATGTAGAAACAGTTATTGTTCATGGCATAATAAATCTCCATGTATCTGGAATATTTGTTGAATCTGCCAAAATTGGCATAGTATAGACGGCATGATGAGCATGTAATTGTATCTGAGTGCAACTAAAACAAGGCAAATCAATGTTTTATAATGCAGCCGTCCTGTAGTTAACGTTCGATTAGAGTGTGGTGTTATCCGTGGTGCATGTCAACAGAAGCAGGGGGCGAGGGTGCGGGCGGCGCGCCGGATGCTGGAGGGGCGCGCGCTGGTGGCGCCGCGTGCGAGCTGAGCCCAGACCGGACACCCACCAACGAAGTGCCTTCGACGCTCTTACAATCTGGTAAAGTGACTGTTGAAAAGCTATTAAAATACATATAAAAGAAAATATATTTCAGAGAACTACAATCTGATGACGATGATATAGAGAATAATGAAGTTCAATTTGGTTTAATGAACGAGACAGTGGCAAGGAACATAAAACTCAATTGAAGTAGGGGTTTATTCAAAATATTACTCAGTTTAATTTGAAAGATAAATAAAAGTTAATACTAATTAAACCAGAAAGAAGATAGACAGATAAAGATATATTATTACTAAAAATTTTGCGCCTACCATTACATTCTCACCGTCACCCAGTGTTGACTTGTAAAGAGAGCCATCAGGCATTTTTACCTTAGTTTAAGGTAATAAAATTAAATTTAAATAAATAAAATATTTAAATTATCTCCATATTTCTTGTTTGTGCTATATTTTTCTGTTTATATATTTGCACTTTGGTTGCCGGAAAAAAAAACGCTCTCGGCGATAAGGCCGCCTTTGAAATCCTTTTTCCTTAATTAATGTTTATACATATTTTTTTGGTACAATATTTTTTGTCTTGTATTTTATTGTATAACCTTTGTTTAAGCTAGTTTAGAAAGTATCTGTTGTAAATGGAATGTCCGACGACAGTTTCAAAAGAGTATGCGGAGGTGCGAGCCGGTGTTGGTGTCGGTCGTCGGGGCTCAGCCAGTTCGGCCAGCACGCCCTCCACACTCGAACGTACCACGATACACAACCCCACGCCGCTCCATCAGTTGTCGCCAGGTACTTATGTTTACCACTGACCCAGTACACAGGTCCACAAGTCCTAGAGCCGTATATGGCAACAGATTTTAAAATAGAACTCTTAACATATGCGCGCATCACTGTGAGTAAGTTGCTACTAAAGATTAGTCTTCTGGAAATTTAGCAGCAGCAAATTATTCATTTATTCATTCACTATGAGATACGTCGTTGAGTACTACAAGAGTTGTCGACACGCAGGCACAGTCCAGCAGCGACCACGGCAAGAAGTATTTGCATTGAGCATACATACAACGGATGTAGCCGAGCATATGACATTTAGTTTTGTTGTCTCATACTTCATAATTGTTCTTATTATTATTTTTTACCTAGTCAGTGACACATGTACGGTTATTTGTGATAGCCAGCATACGCAGTACGAGAAGCTTTCGCTCTATGTCCACATCTATTTTTGCAGATGTTTTGGGCTGCAGAAGCTACTTACCAGCAGGTAGACTGCAATAACATGTGTTACTTCAGAACATTAAAAAAATGTACTTGGAAACAATCGTAGCATTGCGAATAATGATATTAGAGAAAACATTATGATTTTCACATAAAACGTTCTAGCCAGAATAGGCATACTCCAGAAAAATTACTAACATTTACTCTCCAGCTTCGGAGCCGAGCCCAGCGCCAGAATCATCACGGGCGGAGGAAGTACAGCCGCCCACCTCCGAGGAACGACTCACTCCTCGGGCGGAGATGAGGCTGGCGCTGGACCAAGGGAAGGACATGCTAGCAGAACAGGAAGTTTCTTGGGTAAACTAACTATTGCAACTTTAGAATGATTTTTCATAAAGAAAGTAGCAGCTAAGTTGGGCTCATTTATCCTGTGCGTGTTGGCTGCCACACCCTTCAAGCTGAAATACAACTCATAAGAGAGGTTTAGTGGTGGTAGTCACCCCCTAATCTGAATAGATTCTACCACCGATAAATTATATAAATTTTTCGTCTCCTCTCAAAACTGTCGTCAATATTGTTGATATGGTGTGTGTGGCAGGGTGGCGGGTCCGACCACTGGTCGTTTCGCGCGGCGTGCCAGAGGTCGCTGCTGCGGCGCGTGGCGAGCGCGGACGCGGTGACGCTCTGCCGCGCCAACCCGCGCCGCACCGCCCCGCATACTACTTCGCGCAGTTCTGTATATGCCTGGAAAGGTAACCTGCCTCTTCTGTGGATCATCCATTTGGGTAGTGATCAATGGTGCAACTTGTAGCTCACGAGTAGTTCTGATTCCTAATTTATGTTATTTGTTTTCATTGTGCGGTTAGATAATAGACGTAAGAATCTTAGAAGGCACATCTCAGAATATGAACACTTGATGGTAGATATAGAAATTATTTATAACAATGTAAATGTGCTACCTTTAAGAGGCTGCGACGCAAACTAGACAAAGCAGTTTCCTCAATTAATTTTCAAACCAGTTCCAGAAAGCGAAACGAAACTTATGGAGATGGAGCAACTGGCACGAGCGGAAGCTCAGACGATGCGTTCGCGGACGCGCTCTCAATGCCAGAACGGGAAGATGTGAGTGGTTACAATGCTGTACTTAATCACGTATCGTTCTATAAATCACCTAAAATTCAGAAAGTATTCCAAGTTTATTAAGTTACGGATAACTAATATTAACGTATCTAACTAATATTAACAATCTGTAGCGCTCTCGTGGATAAGTAAACGCAGATTCATATTATACATACATTACAAATCAATAACCAAATTCCAGTTCGTACATAATCAAGTCTTTGCTGCTTTTTACCAGATGCGTAAATGTTTTGGAATAAATTAAGTACCTCGAGCTTTTGAAGTCTGCTTTGGATTTCCAAGTAACCCGTCGTATAAGACACTGATTGGCACTTCCATTCCAGATTGGGATTCCTTCGTCGTCGCGCGTCCTCCGATAGCCCGCGCCGGGAGCCGTTCCTGCTGTCCAACTCGCGGCCGTTCTCCCCGCGGCGAGCGAGCGTGAGCAACCCCGGCTATTACAAGATTTGCTTTGTCAATGGCTATGTGTGACGCACCAGCTTCCTCTGCCAAGCGGCTGGATTTAAACAAATTGGCTTCATTGGAGTTACCTCTCGGTTGTTAGAGAATTGACCCATTCCGAACTACGACCGATTTTGGTCTTACGTTAACTTGTTTGGATGAATTGGTAATGAAATCGATGCAAATCTGTGAACTCTAGGACAAATTGGCTAGTCGAAGATATTGTTAGTTCGCATATTAAGAAACGGTGTTTGACGATGTTAGATTTTTAAATCTAAAACTATAAGAATTTAGTTATCTTAGAAAGTTGTGGATTGGTGGCTTGCTATTTTCAATTTGACATGTGAATGTTCCTCCTGGCCTATCTTAAAAATGTACGTAGAATTAAGGTAAGTATGAGTATAATCAATGTAATGCTTAGGAAAGTGAACCACGGTAACATAATTAGGACACTTTGGAATCTTGGCTTCATTTTTATGAAAATATAAATAGGAAAATTGACTAGTTACAGTTTAAGTAAATGGAATGGCATTTATATTCCGCAATGTAAATGGTGTCATGGATAGAATAGCCGGAGGCACGCAAAAGTAGCAAATAGTTAGGGTTCTTTAGACAATGTAAACTGGCCAATGAAATTGCCTTTTGAATAATGGAACTTTTTAAAATCTTACACGTTATTGTTAAACTAATTGTATGTCTTTTTAGCAAAATTATAATATTACGTGTTTTATCCAAATTGATATATTGGCTTGTCAGTATAATAACTCATTGTTACTCTGTGACTGTTCGATGCTAAGAGCTCATGTCAATTGTTCAAAATTGCTTATTATCTTTAGAGTTTAAATCCAGCTTTCTATTATGCATACTCATTTTGTTTTATTGAACTGATCTGTCCACTTCGATTGGAACGAATGTTCTGGAAAATATATTTTTAATAAAAACCCATTGCGCTTTTTATTACTCACCCAGCTGCTTTAGCTTCCTCTCCTTTTAAGCGTTCCGATTTAATTTTACTATTTTTATTAGATATTTTTACTACATTCAGCTCGTACACAATATTATAATTTGATTATGTACCATTTTAGACAATCTATGATTCCCACTAGTTTTTAATCACTTCTTCACCAGTCTTGACTAGAATGCTCACTACACTTTAATTATTTCATTTTAAAATTATATATTAATTTGTTAGCGAAATACAATATCTAGAAACGTAAACAGCACCTTAGTACTTGCATTAATTAGTATTACTCTCTTTAACTTCACGTGTGGTGTGATGTTCTTACAGGAGAAACATTTCGAGAAAAGGTTCTGGAAACAAGTGACCAGAAGACGGCAGTCTTGCGGTTCCATCAGTCAAATCTAAAATAAAAACTTTTAAAGAGACTTTCAAATGGGTAATAAAGTGTTTGATTTCACTAAGCACTGTGGTACTTAGATAGAAGTAGAGACAGAACATTCAATGAAAGAAATAAATTTAGATAGTGGGAGTAATTTTATTAAAAATGTTGGACACAAGTGTGGTGAAAGAGTGACGGTTTTGAAAAATCTAAAACTTGTTTTGTGGACACTCCAGTAGAATTAAACAATAATATGTCAAGTAGTGTTAAAAGTATAAAATGGTATACGAATGGAGATGGCACAGTGATCCCTAAACAAATTTAGGATAGGGTATTTAGAAGATGTCTCTTTCTTTAGACCTGTCGCCTGATACTAATTGAAAGAAAAATTGTGTTCAACACAATTTTGTTTGTCGTGTCTGTGTTATGCTGACAAAGCACTTGTGGAAGCTATTTAGAAGATATAATACTTTCGAAGAGATGCTCTTGCTGTCTCCGTTCTGTAATGCTGTGCGTATTTAACAAGTTGATGGACAATTGAGTAGTATGCCAAACTTCGATAGCGTGTGAAAAGAAATGCCAAATACTGACGAAAGGGACCTGTCGACTTAACTCATATCGTAGCTAGATGTAACCAAATTGGTTGACTTAGATACTGTCTTAGATGTAATTTCAACGTTTAGGCCTAAAATTGTTGTGTAAATTACCCAAAGAGCGATTCCGGTTATCTGATATGTAGTTGTAAATATAGTCGGAGAAAATGGAGAACCATTAGGTAACACTTTTGTTTGTACTAATGCTTGATAACTTTGTAAAATATAGATACGTATTACTCGTTTTAGCTACTACGTGTGTTGCTGTTGAACTTTTGTGGGATGCTTTGTGAGGTTGGTGTGATTTCATAGACTTTCTTTTCATTGGAGAATAGTAGTAACTATTCTCTTTGACTTGAATATTCACACACGTGCATATTTTCGTCCGTTATTTTCTCCTTACATAAGCTTAAATATTTAAGTCGCACATTTTAGACGAACTTACGGTGAAAACATTTTGATATACTTAATTATGTAATTGTAAAATGCTTAGATACAAATGCTATAGTCCGCGTCAAACATCTTGGTGTCAATGAATTTTATTATAGCAATTAGCAAGCCAACAAGAGTCAATATTAAACCGTCTCAATAACTATAGCAGATTTCAGTGGATTCTAAATTCTCGCGCTCCACTTTATTTAGTTCGGCAATAATCTATAAACAAGCCAAATCCATTTTAATTAATATAGACATCAATGGAAAAGTATACGTAATCAGAACCTTTCATTCCTCTCGGTGGATCAAGATGTATAGCGCGGACTATAACACTAATGAACTGTTTGTATTCCCTTGTAATTTATGAATGTTGTAGTCAAATGATGATATGAAATGAGGATCATCGAATTTATTAATTTTAAAGCAAACAGTATACCCAAATGGTCGAATTTTAACTTTTTTTTGTATGATCATAATTTCCAACATTGAAATAAAGTTCTTAAATACCTGGCTTTGTTTTTATTTCATTTTACCTAAAATTACCGGCTTTTTGTGATATACGTAAAAACGTAGACGAACCGCCTCATGGTAAGTGGCTGTCGTCGCATGTGGGCCTCTGCTATATCAGAGGAGTTGCTAATGAATTGCAAGCTTTCGAAACCTTCAATGATACTGCAGTTAGCCAACTGTAGTAGGCATATACAATATTATTGGGGCGTTTGTTGCGCCGCTTCTTCTTCCCAGTATAACTATAGGAAGCGATGACATGGGCCAATAATTCTGGCCCTGAGTGGGCACGGTGACTCACTTATTGCAGCTGCTGTGTCGTCGCTTGCAGGGCTGGGATTTTTGTGGCTGTAATGTATTTTGACGTTCAAAAAATACTAAAAAAATAGTATATTTTGAATAAATGAATTCGACGTTGAATTCGATTATTCTAGCCTTTGGCTTACCACCGCGCATATTCAAATTTCCAATTTAAAGAGAGGTGTCGATTTCATAATAAGTAAAAATCAGTACATAATATGTTAAGGTAAGTATATTGATCTAAAAATATCAAAATACAGAATATCGATCAGTATGTAAATACATATTCGTGTTAATTTGTTTAAAACATTTAAAAATAGGTATTTTATGTCTCTTAGCACCATATGATTGCTTCCATAAAACAAGAAACATCTTGACATTATGCAGCTGTTTTTTTTTTTTAAACATTTCCTTGTAATAACGATCCGAGAAAACAGAACTCAGTTTTACAAAGACAAATAATTTGTATTACAATTTTATTCTTCTGTGCAAAAGCAATCTAAAGTAAATTGTGTCTGTAAGACACGTAAAGGTCCGTTCACACCCAACGATTCAGATGGTCGTAATCAAAATCAAAATTATGATGTACATTTTTACATTTAGAAAGCAGTATGAAAAATCGTATGCTATAAACGGACCGACTTCTAAACTTCCTAATTACAACCATTAGTTGAGCACATTTTACACATTCCCTCGCCCAAAATCCCACTTCACATAGCAATCAAGGCAAGTTACAATTTAAAAAAAAATTTAAAATTCTAATTTTTTTTAAACTTCCGAAATTCAATGTAATGACATGACATGTCCGCGACCACTTGCCTCGACTGCTAGGTTCGATACATTCATCAAACATATTTACAACTAGATTTAAAAATATAACACTGGCAGGAAAGAATCGTCACTTAAGTACAGAAAGGATTACATTTAGATATTTTAGTGCAAATAGAATCGACATCTTCCGTCTAGATGCACTAAAGAAATATGAAGTATACCCTCAGCGAAAATGTAATGTGTGAGCTATTTTTATAGATGGTAACATATACATTGGAATAGCCAGCTTCAAAAATTAAATCGAAGTGTTAGTTAAAAGCAATGTAAAAGAATTTATTTTGGCACAATGTTAGTAGTAATTCTATAAAATAAGGTAAATATTTTATTAATATGATAATTCCATTTGTAGTTTGATGAAACTTTTAACATTGTTTGTACATGTATTTGCATCATATATACTTTCTATATTATTATTATTTTAAATAACTAGTATTATTAAATCATACGTATATATCTTATATAATCAAAAATAAAACCTTTTTGACCAGTTCAAATATAGTATTATAGTTTCTTCAAAAATCTTTAAAACCTAAAGTTATTTATTACATCTCTCTATCATATGTCACATTAACAGGTATATTAGTTACAAATGGACGGAACCATCACTATCCTAAGTAAATAAAAACATAAGTATATAAAAAAAAGAAATAAAGAATGTATGATAAGTACTAGTTGTTTCATCAAACGAGATAATTGTAGTACGCGTAAGAAATTTGTAATTAATGAATATTGAAAAAATACATTTTCAACAAATTCATCTAACATACACGTAAAACCGTTGATGAAAATTCAATTTATCACATTATCAGCGATTTTTAAATATGCAACTAGAATATATCATTTAAACTTTAAAAGTTGTTTCAAAAACTTGTCATAAAAAAGGCAGTGAACATTCAGCTTGTAGAGCCTTGGCAATTGAGACGCGTGACTACCTTCATATCAAACACCCCCGTCTCATACATAGACTAATCATATTAATAATGACTTCATTTCCACATACCGTACAGTATACTTTTGTTGCTTCGATCCTAAAAGAAAAAGTTCCACGATGGAATGTATTACAATTGCTATTTTTATTTATAGAAGTAAGAGTAGGAAATGGACATCCAGCTCACCTCTTGTTCCAGTGTAAGGGTGTGTTACCCAGCATGTTGTGGAATAGCTCTTATGAGGTGTGTTTCAGCTTGGAGGGCTTGGCAGCCGGCACGCACAGGACATGAGGCGACCAACTTAGCCCTCAAGAGCAGCAACGCACTTGTGACTAACTTTGAATTTATCTGTTTAGAGTCGGTTACGGTTGTCACGGGCTGCAGTGGTCACTTAACATCAGGTGAATTGCATGCCCGTTTGCTGCTCTAATTTGCATAAAGAACTAAATACGCTGACCATGAGATGCTCGATCCATATTGTCAGAAATGGCACCGCATCTGTGGTTACAGATGTCATGGGCTGCAGTAGCTACTTACCAGCAGGTAGACTGCAAGCCCGTGTGTAACTTCTAACATAAAAATCTGATGTTAAGTGAGCACTGCAGCTCATTACATGTAACCGACACAGCCCTGGTCTGCTGTTACTCCTGCAGGGTAAGTTATTCGTTCTGATAATGTACAGTGACCAAAATCTTTGAAATGGATTGTTGGTTGAGTCCAGATAGATTCTGGTGTTATTCTACGTCATATCTGCATAATAACTACGCTCATAAGTACTTTAAATATCAAGTATACTAAAGTACTCTGTTTTCTTTGCTTTAGAAATCATTTCGAATTACCAAGTACAGTAGAACCAAGTAAGTGTTGTTTATATATTTTAAAATTATCACTTATTTTGAATTTTTGTTTTATATTTTTACACTTCTGTTTTAACTTGCGTCATTCAGACGTCGTCAGCACGACGTTCGATTTTTTGTTTCGTTGAACGATAAGGATTATATCCCCAACACTGTGGACTCCTGGGAAAGGAATCGTGTGTTCATTCTCGCCACTCCCTGGACGTCTGGAACGTGCGCACCTCAGACGAAGTGAACGTAGTGAGACCTTGTGGGCCTGAAAAGGATATTATCATTCAGTATGATCATATAATACGTACCTACATAAGTATGATATCATTCATTTTAGACTGCGAATATAAACATAACATATAATTGTTCTACATATACGTGTTCGATTTCCATAACGCGTTTTTTTTTTTTAAATATTTGATTCGTGCATCTTAAGGGCGTTCGAACTTCCATGTTCAACAGAATCGTTGCCATCATCTGCAGTATTTACATAAAATTATTGTAAAATAACCATCATAATTTACAATATTTTGCAATTTCGTTGTAAGGGATATCATTGCATCTATCATAAACTTTGGTGATAGAAGCTGCATGACTTACTCTCCAACAAGAACCAAGAACTGCAAGTTTTAATATTGAAATGAGAGTGAAAACGTGCATGCATGTCACCTGCTGTTATGTGATCACCGCAGTCCAAAACAACCGTAAACAACTAAACAGTCCCACCGTTAGAAGTCGGTCACCATTGCGTTGCTACTCCTGGGGACTAAGATCTTGTGTACCTTATGTTATGTTTTCAGTAGACAGAACATAAGAACTGTTTTAATACAGAAATAGGTATGCTGATAGTACTGATCTAGGAGAACCTGGATTCCACCACAAATGTCCAGCAAAGGCTGATCTATAGACACTGTTGTATAAGACAGAACCAGGGATGGGTTTCAAACTCTGATGAATAGAGGCTGGTGTATAAGACAGCTTCAACGATGTTTAGCAGATGTACAGAGGCTGACGTTTACCGACAATGGCCAGCAAAAGCTGATGAGGGTAGAGATAGGTGAATAAGACAGGGTGGGTTACCCCGGAGGCGGCGGCCGGGCGTGGGCGTGACGTCCCCGTCGGGCGCGGCCCAGTGCTCCACCAGCTCGCCGCCAGAGCGCGCCAGCGACGGCTGGCTCGCCGACCGCTGCAGCGAGTGCCGCGACCACGACGGATGTTGCGGGTACGGATGTTCGGAGTCGCTGTCGTCATCGTAGTAACGTCCGAGCAGAGTGCCGGCAGAGACCTCGGAATGCGTGTCGGCCTGCTCCCGCGCGTAATCCACCATCATCTCGGACATCGACCTCATATCAACGTGGTCGCTGCGGTAAGACGACCTGCGGGACCTCTGCGGCTCGCGGAGGGAGGTGGCGTCGCTGTCGTACTCGTAGAGAGTTGGCAGCGAGCTGCGGCGTGACCGGGAGTCCCACTCCGTCTTCTTCCGGTAACGGTTCTTGGGCTTATCTAGTGGCGGGGCGAGGATGCGGATGATCACCTCCCACTTGGGGGGCGCGTACAGCGGAGCGAAACGGTGGTCTTGCGCCACCCGGACGAAGTCCTCGCGGGTGGTCGAGCGCGCCAGTTCCCGGCGGAGAGTGCTCTCGTGGGTGATCAGCTCTCGCCAGCGGAGGCGCTCTTCACGTGTCAGACGGAAAGACCGCTCGTTTTCTGCTAGCACCTCGTCCTGCGCGTCGGCGCTGAGCACGCGCGTGAGCGCGGCCCAGTTGGGCGGCGCGGGCGGCGCGGGCGCGGGCGCGGGCACGTCCTCGTCGTCCGGCTCGCGGTACAGCGGGTTGCGCGCGGGCGGCAGCTCGGGCAGCCGCGGCAGCGCGCTCTGCTTGATCAGCTCCGGGGAGAACAGCTCGGGGCCGCCCTTGCCAATAAACTTCTGTGGCGGCAGCGACATGGGCACGCGCTCCATCTTCGGGGTGAGCGTCATTCCCGAGGCGCTGCTGATGTCCGAGAAGTTCTCCCACTGCGCGTCCGGCAGCGTGTGGTTGCGGATGGTGACGTCGAACTGCGGCGGCGGCGCCGGCACCTGCCGGTACTCCGTCACCAGCCGCTTGTGCCGCTCGATGTCCTCGATCGTCTTCTTCTCGGTTATCGTTCGGAGGAACACGTCGTCCACCACGTGCGAGGTGATCTCCGGCTTCCTGGCGGGCATGATGGGCGTCTCCGGGATGGGCTCGAGGCTCTCCATCAGCGTCTCCTGCTCCTGGGTGTGCAGACGCTCCGTCATGATGGGCGGAGGCGGGGGCGGGGTCTTTTTCTGTCGGTCGCGCGTGACCTCGGAGTACACGGCGGGGCCGGCGGGGCCGGAGGGGCGCGCGGGGCGGGGCGGGCGCGCGGGGGGCGGGGCGTGCGCGGCGCGCGCGGGCAGCGGCAGCGCGCCCGGCGACACCGTGCGCACCGACTCCTGCCGCTCGTGCTCCGACTGCACCAGCACTTGCCTCATGCTGGCCCCGTCCACCTCGGTGGTGGTGATGGTGGAGAGCGGCGAGGGCGGCGCGGGCGGGCGCTGCACGCGCACGCGCACGTCGAAGGCGGGCGGCACCGCGCCGGCCAGCGCGCGCGCCTCGTGCGTCTCCCCGTAGCCTTCGCTCTGATACTCGTCGATGAGGAACGCCTGGTTGGAGTGAGCGTGCTCCGCCTCGCTGGGGGTCTCTGAAGGGTAGTCAGAGGGGATGGTATCGGACGCGACGCTCGCGCTCTCCGCCGCTGGCGGGTAGCCTGGATGCGCGCGGGGGATCTTCACTTCTTGAATGCTCTCCCTGCTAATAATGGATGCCGACGAGTCATCTATCAATCGTCGTGGAGCTGGCAGCGCGCGTCTCCTCAAGCAGAGGTACGAGACTCCAAGTCCCAACAGAAGTAGCGTGAGGAAGAGGATCGCGCAGATGATCATGAGGATGTGGGTCCCGGCGAGCGGTGCCCTCGCTGGCAGTAACCCTGGCTCTGGCTTGGCGACGAAAGAGTTGAAGACGGGCTTGGGCACGATGGGCGGCGGGTATCTGCACACTATGGTGATGACCTCGTCGCCATCCATCTCCAGGCCCGGGTGGAAACGCACGACTATGTTGTTCGTGAACACCCTCAGAGGATCCTGTTTGGTACCACATCCTTTTAGCGGCAGCTCCAGCTTGTAAGACAGCGCGCCCTTGCCGACCACCTGGCACGCGGAGTGCCTGTCGAAGTCCGCGTACGCTATTCCGTAGAACTTCTCGTTGAATTTTAACTCGATCTGCATGGAGCCCGCGGCACAGTTGAGAGCTGCACGCGTTCGGTTCAGGAAGATAACTGGACTCAAATCATCTAGTTTTGTGACCTGGGGACAAAATATACAATTATAATCTTTCTAAATTATCATATAAATGCGTTTACACAAATATAATTCTACTGAAATAGTAACTAATGAATTTATTGAAAAAAATCCAATGTAAAAGCATTTGTTTTTTTTATAGTCAATTATTTCTAAAAACCACAATATGCCAGGACATGTTTTTTAAATTTTAACCTGCTCGAAACTAAAGGTAAACAACTTATGCATTACACACAATAAATATTACTCTCATTCTGAGGATCAAACAGGAGAACAAAAAACACAATAAAAAGCTTGTTACAATCAAAATTAAAATTGAAAAAACACTCCTTATCGTTGCAAATATACCATAGTCCGACAGCTACAGAGCTTAAAAGCTCAGGTCCAAAAATATTTAAATTGCATACTTTAAAGATAGCCAGTATCGGGCCCGTCGTTATAAATCCATATAGCTAATTATTGCCCCGCGGATACGTCTATGGATTGCAGGTGTCCATTGCACGGACGATACGTCAAACATAAGAAGGCCGGTAATACCAAATTATAATGTTATACTGGTGGTAAAACTATCTAATTTTGTATGAATTGTGTAGTTTATTATGAAGTAGACATGATACTGCATATTTAAACTGTAAAACTACTAGACATAGGACTCTCAAACTAAGTAACTGAGTTCGGTTTTCGCCTCTTCTTTTCCACCCACAATAAACGTAATAATGGATAATATTAATTTAATCGTCTTTATCGTTTAATCTTTCCGTGATATATTTTTATGATAAGCTTATATCAAGTGATTTGGTTGTAAGAAATGCTTGCCCTTTTTGGCGACGATATTAATTCGTACCGTATGTTAGGATGGAAACGCGGAAACCCCTATCTAGTAACGCCATATCCATCAACAAGCTATGGCTATTGCCCATGGCCAATGCTCGCTATAAAGCTTCGTTCAAAACGATGCCTTTCCTTTGCCTTTAAAGCTTTGATGTATGGTTGCTTGGAGCTTTTTTACCTGCTTATAAAATCGCTAATTAAATATTATAAATACTAAACTTGTAGTTAATAACCACATACTTTTTTATGTTATTGTTACATGTGGCCATCCGCCGAGGTTAAGTTACCATCGGTGGTAGATCTATCCAGATTTGCTCGGGTGAGTACCACCACCACACCTATTTCTGCTGTAATATAGCTCTTATGAGTTGTGTTCCAGCTTGAAGGGTGTGGCAAACGGCACGCACTGGATAGATAGGCGGCCAATTTAGCCCTCCAGAGTAGCTACGCACTTGTGATCGATTTCGAACAGATTGATAGTCTGTAATGATTCAGTTACGGTTGTCATGGGCTGTAGTAGTCATTTACCATCAGATGAACTGCAGGCCCGTTTGCTAATCTAGTTTTCATTAAAAAAAAGCTGACAAGCAGAAGCGAAAAAGTGATTGAATTGTTTCAACTATGCTTGCCTAAATAGATAATTGCCATATAGACTCGTGGAAAGTAGAAATATCTATATCCATTTTAACAAAGGTCGACAATAGCTACTTAATAAACAATATATCGAATAACGGGTGGTAGAACATGAATATGTTCAACTAGGTCGATACCACCGGCACACCTATTTGTGCCGTGAAACTGTAGTGGTCGTACTACTTATGTTTCGGTGTAAGGGTGTGATAACCAGCATAAGTAGAACACGAGGCGTTAGATCTGTCCTCAGAAGTAGCACGGCATCTCCTGTTACAAATAACATGGCCTGCAGTAGCTAGTTACCAGCCGGTAGACTGCAAGCCCGTGTGCTACTTCATAACATAAAAAAAGGTAGACTGCAAGTCAGTGTGCTACTTCATAACATAAAAAATGCCACCATATATTATTACACCCATTAGAATATAATATCCCATGTACATAACATTTAAATCTCGCAGATTCCACGTTTAACATTCATTCCGCTAATGTGCACCATTTAGCATAGTAAACGAGACAACCCCACTCGACTTCCTTTTACACCAAACAAAGCATGTAATCACGGAGCGGGGCGAGCTGAGTGACCTACTTTGCGACGTGGGTCAAGGTTGCACAGCACATCCCTGAAAGCGCACGAGAGGACCAGCCAACGGAGACCCCCGTCAAAACTGATCATAAACCAGCCGGCGAGAGTGAAACTCGCAAACGCGTTCCGCGGTACTAAGGTTTTTACAAATCCTCGCTGTCAAATTCCTGACATTACTTGTAGAACTTTAGACGATGTATTTCAGAAGGCCTTTGTAAGACAAAGGGGGAATTTCAAAGATTTTGTTCAAAATTTAATGTTCCACGCATTTATACTACATGGCATAGCATTGCACATCATTAATTCGTAGATTTTAACAAACTTCAGGTCTTCTAGCCTAGTAATAGACAATATGAATGTTATGTTATAAAATTATGTTGGATCTATTTTCGTTTCCACACCTACAACAAGTTCTCCACCATCACCCAGTTGGCTGGTAGAGAATGCCACTAGGCATGAAGTCCGCCTATTGTAAACCTTATTTTTAGGTGACACGACAATTATAAATAAATAAAAATGTTGCTATAAAGAGAACCCCGACGATATGTTTGTATCCCTGGCGGTGGAGGCCCGAAAGTGACCAAAGTAAGCGGAAGGCAGATCTAGGGTACGTGGACAATATGAATGGGAATAGATACTCGTAATGTTGAATATTTCATGTCGGCTTGCCCCGGCCTCCGTTCGCCGTGTTTAAATTTAAGCCCGATGTTATTGTCGAGTGGAACTTTGTGGTTCTATTTTGTGAACACAATGAATTCGTAACAATATTTTATCAGAATGCGAAAAGCTTATATGGACAGAGAGTGTGTGGAGTTTTGTTATATTTATTAACTTTTAAATCGATTTTAAATTAAATATACGAAAATAAACAAAAATATTTATTAATATATTATACATACATACACTAGTTTAAAAGAAACACGCATATTTAACTAATATGTACACTCTATTGTTTTTACAAAAAATTGTCGAACGACCATTGGGCGATCTCTAGTACTAATATAATAAAGCAGAAGAGTTTTTGTGTTTGTTTGTTTAAACGGGGTAATTTAGGAGAGTACTGGTCAAAACATCTATACTAACAATAATGTTATATGTAATATTATATATTAATATATCAATATATATATCAACTATAAAGGTATAACGCCAAGGTTTTTGATTTGGTCGTTTGTCTGTCTGTGTAAAACGCGTGCGAAGCCGCGGGCACAGCTAGTATGCAAAATAAATACATTAACACTAATCAACTCTTAGATCATCTGGCCTCTTGTACCACATGAGAATTATTTTATCTATCGACATGCTCTAAAAAGGAGATGAAAGGCATTTAAAAAATGCAGGAATGCAGGCACTAGAACATATGTCATATCTTGTTTTCTTATGGGAACGTTAGAGTTATATCGAGCAACACTATACGGGCGATAAAATTTCATCGCGATCCGTAAACCGTGATCGGGTAATGAAACAGCACACTATGTCGGGTGTATCTGTTAAAAGATAACACGAACGAAATACATTGTCAACTATTATTATATTGGTCAATGAAAATGAATAACTGTACAGAAAAAGTCGATTACTAAAGATAATTAAACTTAATAATAAGTTTTAAATTAATTTTAGACACAGCTTTTGTTGGGACATATAAACAACATACAAACAAGTTAACGTACATACTCGGACTGTTAAAGTAATCGTCCATAAATTACATTTAGTTGACATGTAAATTAAAGCATCCAATGACATTAAACAATGCAGTAAAATTATTCAAAATTCCCTTCATTATTTTATCATTTTATCAATAATATATAGAGAATGGAAATGAGGAAATTAAGGTGACTGTATTCCCAACGAGAACAAAGAGCATCCACTAGTTCAAATAAATTTGATTGTCTCAGACAAATTACAGCTATCCAAACCTACCCACCACCTTCACCCACAGTTTGAGAACATTTTGCAATCCGACCAAACAGAGTATACAAAATAACTTTCTCTGATATAACTATAGAAATCAACACATAAATATTTATTAGACCAGACAGTTATCATAAGATCATGTCCTATTGACCCTAGATTCGAAATGCTCCGCGATTTCGATATCGCGGACCACCTTTAATCTGACATAAACATCTTAGATAGCGCAATGAAAACAACGGATTAATTGGCAAACCCTCACTACATACTCATTTGCGTACCGCCAATCTTCCATTTGGTTTCCCGGGATCCAATTAACAAAGTGTTAGGCGATACGGATATTAAAACGGATTATGGCTTACGGCAAATATCTATATAGGGCAAACACTTTACTATGTAAAAGTAAACACGTAGATTATCTAACTACCGTGATTGCCGTAGAATTCCGTCCGTCCTTGTATTAGGGATCAAATTTCAGCTTTACGAAAGTCCTTCTAAGATTAACTCTATGCCACTAAACTTGCCGAATTAATAATCTGTATACAGAAAAAATACTATATCGTTGAGCAAGAATAACACAAAAAATAATGGTTTTTTTAAATGTTTATAGCAAACATCGATATTTGGTCCTTATTTAAAGAAATACCACAACAATTCTATTCTGTTTTTACACACAAAGATGCTTAAGGATAACTATAGTATTCGGGCGAGTGAAACCGCGAGACAAAGCTAAAGGAGTATAATCTAAAACTCATAAAATGC
>DWIE01000185.1:0-19845 GCA_018248235.1 Choaspes benjaminii
CTGATTGGCCAGCGCGGCAACATGGTTGCCGCGTATTTATAAAAGACATGCGTTCGATCTTCGAACAAACTTGTAGAGCTTTAGAACAGATAGTATTTTATACTTCCTGTCATTTTGAACTCTGTGCTATGTAATATTAAAGCTTATATTTCAAACAGTTCTGTTAGCTAAACTCAATAAAGACGTTTCCTATCATCCAGTCGCAACACGTGTTGACTGTTGGTAACTGGGCCAGCTTTACTGCAGTCAATCAATAGCGCGTAAAAACTAAACAAATTATATTCTCCGGTGTATCCGGATAACACTAGATACTTCCTCCCACACTAAACCTTTAACGCTAAACTTCTTGTAACTTTTAGTGTAGTACGATATCTATTAACGCTATTTTTAAAATAGTGAATCAGTTTTAAAGTTGAAACTGTGTTGCCAAGTTCGTGGTTTTCGTATATTGTCCGATTATATTCATTTGAGGCACGTATTACATATTTATATGTTATTACAATTACAAATTTGTAAATAACCGGTAATAATATTTTTTCTACTTAAAACTCTGAAAACGTGTGATAGATTCCGCTAGATTTACGAAGCCCTGATAAACCCTCCAGAGACAAAGGTAACGTAAAAGGGCCATTTACAAAATCTTGCTTGCAATCTCTATAATATGTTACAATCAAGTACTTAATGCAGACGAAAAACCATTAGTTACAGTTCAGGTCAGACAAGGCTTACTGTAATAATTTATATTTAGGAAACGAGTTCGTTATATCCCACACAAAAGGTATCCTCTGATTGAAACAATTTGCTTTGCCCGTATAACATATTTTATTCTGTTATATAAACATTTTCGTTTGTTTTGAAAGTGGTTTAGTAAATATAGTTAGTAATATAACGTGCAGGTAATATAATTATACAGTAATTGGATTAAAATGCGACAACGTTAGGTTATAGGAATAAAGGGACATGCAACACACTGATCTAATCTGACATACCGTAACGTATTTTATGACTTCGGCTATCGACCTTTACTCCACCCTTGCAATAGATTTTTCTTACATTAGTTCAAGAAGTTTTTTTAATAACTCGCATTATCGTGACATATTTTACAATATGACTTTTTTCTGAGATTATTTTAGACCGTTATTGTGTGCTTATTCCAGTCAGTCATTATGGAAATATTTGATATATAAACTATGAGAGAGATCATTTAATATTATGACCTATTAACCTTTTATATCAGTAAATATTTCTCTTGTTATGAAATGAACAGTGAGCTTTTACTTTTTTGGGTCATTTGAACGGCATTTAAATGATTCGTATCTCACGGATTCCAAACGAATGAGTGCTGACCGATCCGATGTGAAACTTAATTCGGTCAATGAGCCTCACAAGTCGCATTGGTGTTAGTGGCTGATTCATCTCAATTGAATGAGCAGACTTCTTAATTAATAGAGCTTTTTACGTCTTTTATTTTGAAATAATGATTCACGTTTAAACTGGATAGTGCAGTTGCATCATGCGACACATTAATTAAACAATTTTATAAGACAATCTACTTCTTTTAGGATGGTATAGTTTTTTTTTCCATTTTAGCACAAATGCAGCCCCCGCGCTTCAGTATGCAGCCATCATCATCAAACAGCATAGTCAGGGAAGGCACAACTAAGATCTTACAGTGTTCAGCAATTGGTAAGATACATCTTGTTAAGCTATGCAATATATATATATACAATATTAATCATTTAGAAATTTAAGCGCAACTACAATAATAACAAATATGTATTATTTGAAAATAAATGTTCATGTAAATTTTCCATCACTATGGAATATATGATGTATATTTATCGACGTGTATGTTTTGTAACGTGTTTGTTTATTTATCACAACATTATGACGAAATAAGTAATTTTTTTTAACGATATGTCAAAAATTCGTTAAAAAGTTAGCGCTAAAAATTAAAAAAATGAACTTAAGTATGTAATTCAAAGTTGTAATCGTTTTTGCTTATGTCGTTCTGGATAAAGTTATATGCAATAAATGTAATGATAATTAACGGTAACGATATTTATTATACGAAGTTAAACAGCAGAAATGTCTGAAACAAAGAAAGAAATTACTATAGAAGATTTATTGCTATAGATTAGCTGTGAAGATTACGCTAACTGCTCATCGTAACATCTTTGACACAGCAATTTGTTCTTACATCTTCAGTAGATCAAATCTTTTTACTATCAGGTTGTTTATTTTCATAGCTTAACTTAATATCATAATTTCAGGTATTCCACAGCCAATGTACAGGTGGCTTAAAAATGGCGTACCTCTCGGGGACTATTCATCGGAATTGTTTTTTAAAATCCATAACACTCAACGTCAGGACGCTGGTGCCTATCAGTGCATCGCCAAAAATGATGTGGGAGCAATTTTTAGTGAAAAGAACAACATTGTAGTAGCTTGTAAGTAAGGCAAAATGAAAGACTTTATCATCATTGTATCATTACGACCCACTTTACAAGAGGTATAAATAAAACCTAACATAAGTTACCTACTGCTAAGTTGGTCAAGACGGCTTATATTTAATAACAAAGTTAACATAAAATGTTTGTAGTTTCAAAATAATATGCTGTTGATAAACAATGAAAATATCAAAATAAAAACATTTAGTTTTTCGTATAAGAATAATAAACGTAGCGTTAACATTATTACATATTGTTTGTTACCTGTGAATCCTGTGACTACTTCACTTCCGTTCCATTATTCATTATCACACATATGAATCAAGCGTTACTACGTTTTATTGTTTAAAAATTATTCTAAAAGATTAATATCATTATATATGTACTTTAATGTCGTTTGCTGATTTATAGTTTACGTTTCCAGTTATGGGCGTATTTGAGAACACTGTAGAAAAAGTTATTACTGTCGAGTCAGGCAAAGCAGCAATTTTAGAATTTCCACACATAGAGTCAGAACCACCCCCGTCTGTGATTTGGCAGGATGAAAACGGCGTCAATGGCGTCTTAAGATACGACCAAAAATACGCCATTACAGATAAGCATGAACTAGTCATACTTTGTGCCTCACAAGAGGACGAAAGAGCATACAGGTTCGTATTACACCAACATAGTTTGTTTAGAATTCATACATTTTTCATGCAATATTTCTATAAATACTCTTTTTAACAGAGCGCGAGCCATAAACACACAATTAGGAAAAGTTGAAAATAGTCCATACATTAAACTGACCGTTTATGGAGATGACACCAAGGAAATCGCACCAGAAATAATTATCAAGCCACAGGACACGAAAATAATAAAAGGACAAGAATATACAAACTTATATTGTATAGCTAACGCCAGACCCCTGCATGAACTGGAGACGCTGTGGTTTAAGGATGGAGTATTAATCGATCTAGCTGGAATTACATATGACTTAAACGATCAGTGGAATAGAACGCTAAGTCTTATATCAGCCAATTTAACTCACACGGGACAATACACGTGCCAAGCCAGATTAAAAACTGGCGGTTTTGCAACAGTGACGGCTTCGGCAACAGTAACAGTTTTCGAAAAACCTGTGATGCTTTCAAGCCTTAAATTCGAAACATATGGGGAATTTGGCAGTTCTATAACTTTAGAATGCAATGTACAAGGCATACCACTTCCTGGAATCACTTGGTATAAAGATGCGAGGAAAATTGCAAGCGTGGGGGCGGATGCAGGAGAAACTGACAACGCAGATGTAGATGACGGTGGGGGCAGGTACAGAGTTGAAGTCGACAGATCACTTGTCATCAGTAATTTAAAAATGAAGGACATGGGAATATATCAATGCATATCGACCAACGAAGCCGGAGAATCATCCATTTATACATGGTTAAAAATTAAGAGTAAGTATATTCTATAGGCTTAAATAGACCAAAGTAATAAATATTTATGCAAATTAATATTTGCTAATATGATACAGCCAAGGACAATAGGCGGGTACCACGCAGTCACATGAAGTTAATAAGAATAAGGACCGCAGATAAAAAAGCAAAAACTTTCAAATTCGATACCGGCAGTAAGAAAAATTATTAGTGAATAATGCACTTGTCTTTTTGATCACTTAGCAACTGCTTCATTATTGTTTTGTTTCATTTAGGTAATTCAAGGTGCCTTCACTGTCGCACCAACGCGTTTTTTTTATATTTCGAAATCACATTGTTGGTTGACAAAATATTATTTATCACGTAGTACTTATTATTGATTTTATACAATATTTAACTTTTTTTAGTTAATGCATGATTGATTTAGTCAATTCCCATTGTGTAATGTACGCAAATAGCATTAAATAGGTTGAAAGACAGAAGTAGAAAGTTGTGTGATTCAAACTCTCTGACCTGATATAATACGAGTAAAATCCAAACATTTTTTAAGTATTTGAGTGAACTGAGGCTTGAAGAGCTGGGAAAATATTCGCTGAGAAGTTTTAAAATAAGCATTAAACTTAATATTGTGTTTAATATTTCTCAATTTAAGATGTAAGGAATATAGGAACATGTACGTATGTATTGTTTAACTAGCATAGGTTGCGAAGCCCTTGTGTGGGCTCTATATCGATTGTTTAGGTTTTATATACTTAAGTCCTGCCAAATTCTATGGATTCTAAACATGGTCCTAAAGTAAATATAAAGACGAGTCATAGAATATTCTGAGTCGGTACCACCGTCACATCTAGCTAAGCCGTGAAACAGTTTTTCTCAGGATACTTTTGTTTCGGTGCTGAGATGTCATCGCCAGCGTATGCAGGTCATGAGCCGAACAATCTTTATCCTCTAGATTAGCAGCACGTATCCTCACGATTAATAGTACGGCTACACTAGTAGCCGTGATTCCAGATGGCAAGGTCTGCAGAGTAGCCATTTAAAATTTGGTGACTGTCTATTAATTGAGGGCATAAAAAACATCAATCGATATAAAGAACCATTGTGTCCCCTTATGAGCGAGCTAATGGACGGCTAGAAACAAACATTTGGCCTCATAATTAAATTTCTTAATTTTATTGCTATGACGTAGTACACTACAATGAAGTCTACCTTACACAATAATACAAAAAATAACAGCTAATAACATCGGTAACCATTATCGATCATAAATGCTATACTTTTCCAGGATACAAAGTTTACACGCCTCGTATTTTACATAATTACGCCGACTTACCACCCATTCAGCGAGACATAATACCGCAAACACTACTTAGTGCTTTACGACGCTACTAGGCGTGACTGCAGTATCGACCTAGTGGAGTATGAACGTTTCCACCCGTATATTCTCCAGAATCCACTCTCCTATATTCTCCTAAATATTTATACAAAACAAATAATTACATCGTAAACTCGTTAACACGACTCGTCACTGCAATTATTGTCCCAAGCGTGCAAGCCATGTCTGTAAAACAAGGTTAACTGGTATATAATAGACAGCGTCATTCTCTCATAATAAGCTGTATTTGGTCAAGAAACTTTGAATGTAGTATTTGTAGTAGTTAAAAAAATGCAAATTGACTTTTAATGCTATTTGATACAATAAAATACGACGGAGACATTTTTAACATTATATCGGATTTTGTTGACGACTACTTATTATCAAATATCTGCATGTGAACGAGGTGTTATGTTACGAATGCTTATCATAGTATCACTTACTCGTGTACCAAGAAACTGGTTAGATTTATTCAATTAAGTAGCCTTTTAAGTAATTCTCATATTAATCTAGTCATGTATTTTACATACTTATTAAACAAAAAATCATAAGTTAACGTAGTTTTAATAAAGAATGTTATTTTAATATTTATATTAGATAATTAAGCAATATGTTTTTTAGTTTATAAGTAAATATGTGTTGAACACAAAAATGCATGCGTGTGATTCACTTAACAACTCATATTACTCAACCACTAAAAACCTCACGAGTGTCGAGTGTTAACTAACAACATAGTATAATAATTCCGCATATAGTATGTACATAGACGGTTCGAGTGCGTAGTGTACAGCGTAGCGCTCATACTAACTGCAATGTGTGGCTCGTAGCATCTCCGCCCATAATGCAGACGCCCCCGGCCAACCTGACCGTGCTCGACGGTAAGGACGCGACCATCGCCTGCCGCGCTGTGGGCGCGCCCACCCCCAACGTCACCTGGTACTTCAACGGTGAGTTCAAACTGTACAGATGTTTTATCCTCACTTTGTTATTAATATACATGTAACGCATTTGACGGTAAAAACAAAAAGTTAAAAAAAAAATTGAGTAGTAGGAAATACGTCCGGCATGCAGTTCGTCTGGTGTTTAGTACTGTAGCCCATGACAACCGCAACCGACTTCTGAACGGATACATCGTTCTGTTCGAATTCCGCCACAATTGCGTTGCTACTCCTGAGGGCTAAGTTGCTCGTCTCGTGTATTCTAAGCGATACCGGCTCCCACACCCTTCAAGCTGCAACACAACTCATAAGAACTATTTCACAGCAGAAATAGGTGTGGTGGTTGTACTCACCCGGGCGAGTCTGGATATATTCTACCACCGATATATATAATATAAAAATATAAATATAATTATAAACTTATTACATTATATCTTATCAGACAATTATTTTCGTAGTTATTTAAGTACCACACGTATCTACTAACTTATTATGTGTGTGAGTTTTGTGTAAATTGTTTTGTCTATAGATAGAAATTGCTGTTTATTTGAAAACACGCTTTACCGCACTTTTCTTGCAGGACGGTCGCATAGCATTTATAGACTAGGTCCAGCTAACGGAATTAAATTACTTTCCAGATTCCCTTATCATAAACCTGTCGGGACGGCTTCAAGCTTTAGACGAGGGGGATATACTAATAACGAGTACTACGACAGCGGACAGCGGGAAGTATACGTGCATCAGAGCAAATGATGCTGGCAATGTTTCTGGAGAGGCGTATCTCACCGTTTTGGTGAGGACTCAAATTATTGCACCACCTGTAGACACACGAGTGTTGTTGGGACATACTGCGACGTTGCAGTGCAAAGTTTCAAACGACCCCAACGTGAAATACAATATAGACTGGTTCCACAACAAACAGTAAGAGTTCTCCTATAACTTATTGATTTTAACATTCATTTTAAACTTATATCAGAATAATCATCTGATTCGTGGGCTACCTATCAATTGACTAGATTGTTTGTAAGATTTCGCTTAATAGATTACAATCCAATTCCAAGTGAAGTTTTATAAATGCACTTTGACGACGTCCGTGACACGATTGGTGGCTATCCACTTATGCCGGTCTGTGTAACGCGACGTCGCGTGTTCGATTCTTACAATGGACCAAAAATGTGTGTTCAATGAACTGCTGTGTGACAAAACAAATGTTTTAAGAGACGATGTTTTTCTTGAAGTGCTACATAATAATATTAATAATTCTAATACAACATGGTGATGAGATGGATGGTAATGTAACATCTTTATTATTGGTAAACACCGTTTTAGGCCAATGACAGCCGGGTCCCGCGTGTGGATCTCTGCGGAAGGAGCCCTCCAGGTTCAAGCCGTGCGAGCTAGTGACGCGGGCGAGTACACGTGTGTAGTGACGTCTCCCGGCGGGAACCACACGCGCCACGCCTTCCTATCAGTCATAGAGTTGCCCTTCTCGCCCACCAACGTCAGGGCAGACAGACTGGATGCCACTTCGCAACGCGCCGTCAACATCTCCTGGACGCCCGGCTTCGACGGTAACTCGCCGATACAGAAATTCATAGTCCAGAGACGAGTCGTGCCTGAGTTTGGTGAGTGTGAAATATATATTATTATATCATATAATAGGTTTTTTTTAATGTCATGAATGCTACACACCGGCTTGCAGTCTATCTGCAGGTAAGTAACTACTGCAGCCCATGATATCTGTAATCACAGATGCGGTGTTGCCCTTGAGAACATAGATTAAATGCCTCGCGTTTTGCGTATACTGGCTATCACACCCTTACACCGAAACACAAGTAGTGTGAACACTACTGTTTCACGGCACTGAATAGGTGTGACGGTGGTACCGACCCAGTCGAACATATTCATGTTCTACCACCCGGAAAATTATACCTGCTATAAGGGATGAAACTGAATGAATAAAATTATAAATATGTAGCCCAGGTGTGCCACTTTCAAAATTGCATAACTATTAAATTACTTTAAAGTGCTGTATATTTTGTGGGTTTCATGGCTTGAAGTCGCTTTACACTCGCTCCACTTCATAATTAATGACAATGATGTTTAATAGCTTTTAAAAAGTAAAAGTTATAGTATAAGTAATTAAACAGTGCTTCAAGTTTAAGACTAGTGCAAATATATGTTTATAAATATATATATATACTGTATTTGTAAGGTTCTGGAATAAATAAAATGTTAAGTAACAAACACCTAACCTTTATTACAGGACCAACACCAGATCCACTTTTAAACTGGGTGACGGAACCAATGAACGTGTCGGCGTCTCAACGTTGGGTGCTGCTGACCAGTTTGAAAGCAGCAACGTCCTATCAGTTCAGGGTATCTGCCGTGAACACTGTAGGCGAAGGCCCGCCCTCCGATCCTACTGATGTATTAACATTGCCTCAGGAAGGTATGTTGTTTGGTAATTTTCATACCTAAATGTGGAATGTACAATATTATATATTTTTAAGGTTTGTAAGTAAAATTTAAGTGCTAAACTTTAAGAGCCTTTGGTGTAATGCAATAATCTGTATAAATACTCTTGATGGAAGCATAAAGTGTACGCCATTTGCACTCCACTACATGATTCATTAATGTGCGCACATTAAAAGTTTGTATGCAGCATAGTTGGTATAACTAACTAACACTGTTCATCACCATATTATATTACAACTTTGTTCTTTTTGTGACCAAGCAGCCGGTGACTTAATATGCTGCCAAGGTATGGAAAATACTGTAAAACCGTATATTATCTTCAGTATTCAGTTAACATGACAGTAAACATAGTATTTTATTTTTGAATTTATTTTATTTCGCAATTTTTGTAATGTCTGATTATTTTGCACGAGTCGCATTGATGTTGTTTAATTTTTTGTTGCGATTATGCATTTATTTTAACTAAAATAAATTGTAACTTGAATCTTCTGTCTTGACACGAGGCATGCACAATTCTGTTTACTTCCATTGCATGCAATGTCGATGTGTTATATATATTTATTCTCTTTGAAATGTATTTAATAGTGTAGAAAAAAATAAATAGAGGAAAATTTAAAATGTATTTGCTGGTTTGCAGCTCCTTCCGGGCCTCCATTGGGTTTTATGGGATCGGCGCGGTCCTCGTCAGAGATAATAACGCAGTGGCAACCTCCAATGGAAGAGCATAGGAATGGCCATATTCTCGGATACGTCATCAGATATAGATTGCGAGGTTATGACAATAGCCCGTGGACTTACCAGAATATAACAAACGAAGCCCAGAGGAATTATTTGATCCAAGACCTAATCACGTGGAAGGACTATAACGTACAAATAGCGGCATATAACGATAAGGGCGTAGGAGTGTTTTCGGACAGCTATACAATTAAAACAAAAGAAGGCATCCCTGAAGCGGCGCCTGATAATGTGCACTGTGAACCGGCTAATTCTACATCTATAAATGTTTGGTGGACACCTCCCAATCCACAAAAAATCAATGGTATCAATCAGGTCTGTATCAAAGTATCGAATTACGTATGCGTGTAATTAGAATTAAGTGCAACGTATTTTTACTTTTAATGCTGATTTCCTTTTTATATTAGGGTTATAAAATCCAAGCTTGGCGCTGGGATGATACGGTTAAAGATAACGTGGAACAGAAACTCGTCAGTGTCCCTCCGAACCTGCTGAATCCTCTCACGGAACAAACTGCAGCTATAGCAGGCTTGGAAAAATTCACTGAATACAACATTTCTGTGCTATGTTTTACCGAGCCGGGGGACGGACCGCGCAGTGACTTTGTGTTGGTCCGAACAATGGAAGACAGTAAGCAGCATTTTTTCAGCTTTTTTTACTTGATCTCTTAGTTACTTAAAAGTACACAAATATACTATTAGAAAGCCGTAGTTAAGAACATGGTTTTTAACGAAAAAAATGTTTATTTTCTAGTACCAGACGAAGTTACGCATTTACAATTCGACGATATATCAGACCGTGCCGTAAGAGTATCTTGGTCACCTCCGAAAAAATCGAACGGCGTTCTAATCGGCTATAAATTAACGTATCAAATGAAAGACAACCCCGAATCTGTGAAGGAAGAAATTTTACCACCAAATGTTACAAGTGTAAAAGTAGAGCATTTGCAGGCGAGCACGCAGTACACGTTCTGGGCGAGCGCGGTGAGCGGCGTGGGCGAGGGCGCGGCGCGCGCGGCCGGCTTCCAGTCGGGCGTGGAGCCCACGCTGCCCGCCGCGCCCACCAACCTCGCGCTCTCCAACATCGCGGCCGCCTCCGTGCTGCTGCAGTTCACTCCCGGCCCGGACGGGAACTCCTCCATCTCGCTGTGGACCGTACAGGCACAGACAGCACGCAACTCATCTTGGGTGACGGTATACGAAGTGAATGCACCCGACGCGCAGTCCATCCTCGTGACTGGCTTGATCCCGTTCACCACGTATCGGCTCCGATTGATAGCGACTAACATTGTTGGATCGTCCGCGCCTTCGGAGCCCTGCAAGGAATTCCAAACGATACAAGCTCCGCCCCGACATCCACCACGTAATGTTACTGTTCGAGCTGTCAGTGCGAACAATCTCCGTGTTAGATGGATTGTGAGTACTTAAGCATATTAATAATTTTTGAAATATTTACCAATTATTTTTTCAATGGGTATTAAGTTTATACAATGTACAATGAATCTCTAAAACCGGACGTTGTTTGCAGCCGTTACAACAAAGTGAATGGTATGGAAATCCTAAAGGCTACAACATAACGTACAAACGAAGTGGCGCTAACGAAACTCTGTACAGCGTAATTGAAGACCACACAGCAAACTCGCATGTTCTGGCGAACTTAGAGGAATGGTCTGTGTATGAAATACGGATGACAGCTATTAATGAAGTCGGAACTTCGGAGGAGAGCCCTCTCGCAACAGAAAGAACTAGAGAGTCTGGTAAGATACTATAATTTGAGCACTTTTGTGTAAGGTTTTTATATAAGGTGGCACCGCATCTGTGATAACAGATGTCATGGGCTGCAGTAGCTACTTACCAGCAGCTAGATTGCAAGCCTGTGTGCTACTTTATAACATAAAAAAATATACTATAACATGTAAATAATATGTGGTGAATTTTATATAATATAAAATTTTAGTGCCATCGAGTGGACCGGTGGAAGTGTCAGCAAATGCGACATCCTCAACCACAGTTGTTGTTTTGTGGGGAGACATTCCAGTACAAGATCAAAACGGTTTGATTGAGGGCTATAAAGTATGCTACGCGGCCGTAGTTCCACCCCCGCGTCCCGAGCATCAGAAAGTCGAGTGTCAAGCGATACCTTCCAACCAGACGCACACTATAACGCTAACGGAACTCAGAAAATATGTGGTGTATCAAATACAAGTACTAGGATATACACGGCTAGGAGATGGTGCGTTGAGTGATCCTCCTGTAACAGTGAGGACATTTGAGGACAGTACGTATATTTTTTTACTATGTTAAACGGTATGTATTATATTTTTCAAATATATTCTACTACGAACTTTATATTTTTAGCTCCTGGCCCTCCTTCTAACGTGTCTTTTCCTGATGTAACTTTCACAACGGCTCGCATAATTTGGGACGTCCCAGAGGACCCCAATGGCGAAATTTTGGCTTACAAAGTTACATATCATCTGAACAGTTCAACTCAGCACACATTTTCAAGGGAATTTTTACCTTCAGACCGAACTTTTAGGGCGTCGGAGCTGTCGTCGGAGCGGCACTACCAGTTCGCGGTGCGCGCGCAGACGCGGCTGGGCTGGGGCGGCACGGCGCGCGTGCTGGTGCTGACCACGGCCAACCGCGCCGCGCCCGCGCCGCCCGCGCGCCCCGCCGTGGCGCGCTCGCTGCTGCAGCCGCACCACATCACCTTCTCCTGGACGCCCGGCGACGACGGCTACGCGCCGCTCCGGTACCTGACCCGCTTGTGTGCCTGTTGCACTGCACGAAAACATAGCCTTGTTGTATATTTGTTATTAACGTATAAAGCGCAACAGACCCGGCTTTAGAAACTAAATAGTGCCTTCCTTCCGTTGCTATAATAATAATAATAATTCATAAATCTGTTTCAATGTGTTAGTAACGAGTTATGTATGCAATAACATGTGTTAAAATTTATGATGACATTAATCGTAATCACCGCCCATATTGTATTGATTCCCATCTCACTGCTCACTTACCAACACAATGCATGCAACCTATAGCTGTCAGTATCTATCAATCTAAAAATCAGCTATATATTTATTTGTGAAATTGTATTTCCTCTCCATGTCCATTTATGAAACTAAATCTTGTTCATTTTAATATTCATTTTACATACATATCGCATAATTAAATGAGTGTAATCTCTCTGTGTTCATCTCCTATTTTATAATCTATGATAATATTTCATTTTTTTTAGATATTACACTGTCCAACAAAAAGAAGAAGGGGGAACGTGGCAGACGCTACCCGAACGCGTGGATCCTTTTGCCACTTCCTATACAGTAGAGGGTCTCAAACCGTTCACCGCCTATCAGTTCCGCATCAGAGCGACCAACGACATCGGGCCAAGCAGATACAGTAACGCAACTGAAACCGTGCGCACCTTACCAGCTGCTCCCAGCAAAGCAGTGGAAAACTTACATGTGGTACCAATAACACCCAGCAGTGTTCGAGTACACTGGACACCATTAGGTGAGCCCCACTGGAGCGGCGACACCCACACCGGGGGGTACAGAGTGTACTACCAGCCTTTAACCGACTTCCCAGCGTCATTGCAACACACCATGAAGCAGGAAGTCCCTGGTATTAAGGTGAGGAATAGTGACTACATAGAAGTACTTAGTCTGATTAAAATATTAACTGTCAATATTTTTTATAAAGCTTAAACCAGTGCAATGTTGTTAAATTTAATTGGCTTATTATTTTTATTGTTTTTAATGTTAAATTAAGATTACAAACATTTAATAGCGTCCACACAAACGAAAAAGAAAATCCTTTTTTGTATTGATCATCTGCACACTGAATAAGTTTACAAAGATCCATTTAAGTGGTTTATGGAATACGAGTGTATAGTCTACGGCGTTGCTTACGTCATACAAACATTCATCCCATTAGGGTTTGAATTTCCAAAAATCCTTATTTAATGCCTCCATAGAATGTGATAGGAACCCCAGTAGTTGTTTGGGCTATACGTTGAAATGTCAATAGCCAGTTATCATTTCAATTATATATTTTATTTTTTAATTTATTTAGATGATACTTAACTAACGCAATAGCTATTTGTATGTCGGTATTAGATTTTGTGGATAGATATTTCTATTATGTTAGTCATTGCTCATAATGCCCTTCCCAAGACAGAATAATGTGGGGTAGGGTGCGTTTGTGAGGGACAAGTGAGAACATAGTGGTTGTGTGTCAGAGCGAGGAGGTGGTGCTGACGGAGCTGGCGGTGGACCGCAACTACGAGATCAGCGTGTGCGCCGTGAACTCGCAGGGCGCGGGCCCCGCGGGCACGCCGGCGGTGGTGTGGGTGGGCGAGGCCGTGCCCACCGCGCCGCCGCGCCACGTGGCCGCCGAGCCCGTGTCGCCCACCGAGGTGGCGCTCGCCTGGCAGCCGCCGCTGCTGGCGCAGCAGAACGGCGACCTGCTCGGATACAAGATATTCTACTTGATGACGGAATCACCGGAAGAACCTGAACCAGGGCGCAAAATTGAAGAGGAAATTGAAGTAGTGCCAGCTACAGCCACCTCACACTCACTTGTCTTTCTCGATAAATTCACTCAGTATAGAATTCAGGTGTTAGCGTTCAACCCGGCCGGCGACGGACCGCGGTCGAGCGCGGTGCTAGTGCGCACCCAGCAGGGGCTGCCGTCCGCGCCGCGGAACATCACCTTCACGGACATCACCATGAACAGCCTCGTCGTGTCTTGGGACCCGCCGCATCGACGCAACGGGCTTATACATTCGTATCTCGTCACGTACGAAACCGTTGAGCAGGATGAGCGTTTCAGCAAGCAGGTGAAGCAGAAGGTGTCGGAGCGGCGGCTGGCGGTGGGCGGGCTGGAGGAGGAGGCGGAGTACCGGTTCGTGGTGCGCGCGGTGACGCTGGGCGCGGGCGCGGCGGGCGCGGGCGCGGCGCGCACCGGCCCGCAGCCCGGCTCCCCGCAGGCGCCGCGCGCGCTGCAGCTGCGCGCCGACCCCGCCGCGCTGCACCTGCGCTGGGCCAACGCCGCCTCCGGCCGCGGCCCGCTGCTCGGCTACTACTTCGAGGCGCGGAAGAAAGATGACACGAGATGGGAGACGATAACAAGAACTAGCAACGGAATGTTAGAAGAATTCACAATATCGTACCAAAGTTTGTTACCATCGACCGCCTACTCGTTCAGGGTGATAGCTTACAATATGTACGGCATCAGCAACCCGACGTACAGCGACAAAGTTATAGTGACACCATCGAAGCTGTACCTGGAGTACGGCTACCTGCAGTACCGGCCGTTCTACCGCCGCACGTGGTTCATGGTAGCTCTCGCGGCCGCCTCCATTATCATCATCATCATGGTCATTGCAATTCTCTGTGTCAAGAGCAAGAGTTACAAGTATAAAAAAGAGGCTCAGAAGAGCCTGGAGGAGTCGCTGGCGGGCGAGACGGACGAGCGCGGGTCGCTGGCGCTGGAGCTGTACCGCTCGCGACAGAACTCGGCGGGCAGCGCGGCCACGGCGGGCGCGGGCGGCCCCGCGCGCCGCAAGCCGCCGCCCGCGCTCGCCAAGTGCCCGCCGCGGCCCTCGCCCGCCTCCGTCGCCTACCACAGCGACGAGGAGAGCCTGCGCGACTACGACGAGAACCCCGACGACTCCTCCCTCACCGAGAAACCCTCCGAGATGAGCTCCTCCGACTCTCAGAATTCGGAAAGCGAAAACGAGAGCGTGAGATCAGAACCACACTCATTCGTGAATCATTACGCGAACGTGAACGACACGCTGCGGCAATCGTGGAAGCGTCAACGGCCCGTGCGGAACTACTCGAGCTACACGGACTCGGAGCCCGAGGGCAGCGCCGTTGTCAGCCTCAACGGCGGCCAGATCGTCATGAACAACATGGCACGCTCGCGAGCGCCGCTGCCTGGATTTTCTTCATTCGTATGACACGAGCCTCCCGACACGGCGCCTACGCAAGCCGTGCATATGTAATTCCATCGGTATATAAATCAAGTTGTTTAATGAACTTTTCAAATATTGTCTTTAAAAGTGATAGTATAACAGTGATAAAACTTGTTATTTAAATGGACTGAGTTTTAACTCATGAATATTGTAGCATAATTTATTAAAATAGCATTTCTTGTGTACATATCAATGTTATTGTAAGTAATTAATTTAAGTTTATTGACATATTTTTTTCTTTAAAATGTATCAGGACACAATGTATTTACATTGGATGACCGATTTCAGTTTTCACCTGTAAAAAATATGATACTGAGAGATCTCGTTAATTACACATTTAAGTCTTTCCTGTATAATAATTAATTATTAATATTAATATCATGTAATTATTATATGGAATATAAGAACAATCTATGCATAGTAGACACAAGTTTTTTATGAAATTAGAAATTAAATGACATTGTATTGTAGTGTAGTGTAATTTACCAAAATGTATGGTCTGTAATTGTATAATTAAAAATTTATAATCTTTAGAAACTTTAGAATCAAAGTCAAAATGAGATCTTCCATTTTTAACATAATAATATAAATTATGTTATATAATTCAGTTTCTTTGTGGCAACTATTTCTGAATATTGATGAAGGGTACCAAACCTAAGTTCTCATTCTGGCCCTATGCCCTACGTCTGGCTGAGTACTCTAACTCTGTAACGGCCAGTAGGGCTAACAGCACTTATCCTTTCCAAAAAAATATTTCTTTAGCTACTTTCTTTTTGCTTTATTCTTATAATCTGTGATTAAAATATGCTAAGTTACTACTGCTGCTATTTTGGTAAAATTCAATTCAAAATTAAATAAAAGTAAAACAAACTGCATAACAAACTTGATGGACCTCTTTTATGGAGACCTCTGATCAGTATTAAATAAAACATGCACTTTTATTATAATAGCTAATATTTAGGATACACATAAGTTACTTTTTAACCATGTCCTATTTGTGTAAAAGTCTAAAATACAAGTAAACTTTTCTTCAGCGATCAAATAATAAATTACTCCCATTAATTTAATTATATTAATACAAAACTTTATTGAAATTAATGTTTTATTGATGTTTACGTTAATTTTAATAATCTTGATATAGGCAACTACTTAAATATTTTTAAAATAGTTTTTGTACATAAAAGCCATAAATAATTTGTACCTAATCATTTTTCATTTTATTTAAGCCATATAACTTAGGTCTAAAATCACGGTTTTATTAAACAAATTTTTTTGTCGTTTTTGTGTAATGTTTTCATATATATTTTTATAAATAAGGTAACTTGACTGATAGATTTAGAATTAGAAGATTCATTAATTGGGATATGTACAAATACACCTGTTATTGCACCATTAGTACTGCATCCACCATAACTCTTATTGAAATCAGTGTATGTCTTTGCACATGCATATATTTGGCACAACTTTTAAAAAGTTAACTGTGATCTTTTTTAATTTTCAATATAATCCTTTAAAATTATTGCAATAAGCATTCTATGAAATCATTTTCTAAGAATATGGAGATACATTCCTAGATATAAAAAACAATGTTTAGATAAGTACTATTGAAGCAATATGTTGCTTTATATTTAATGCACTTTACCATATGAACTATTTTACACACTTCGATTAGGTAAATAAAATAAACAAAACTTTCAAGAGAAAATATGTAATAACAAAATGTGGTTTTTATTAAAACTTTGGCAATCTTTATTTTTAAGTTATAAAAACAACTGGTGCCATCTCACTGGAAATACAAAATATAATATTCCGTTAAGCTAATATAATATGGTCTGTCATAATATTTTGGTTTTAGAAGGAAATATAAGAACTTCAATGAATAAAGAACTTATTAAAGATAATCATTGATTTATTTTATGTGATTGATGAAAAATACACAACACATACTCCCAACATGGTACAAAAAATACAATTAATTTTCCCACTTAGTATAGTTTACAATTTTGTTATAAGTGTTATTAGTCATAAAGACTAGTAATATAGCAAAAATGTAAAGAGAGTAAGTAAATAACACTTGATATTTCTTGTTTTTGTGTATAGCATTATAGAGTATAGTGGTACCATATGGCTCATAGTCTCAATTTTACGAAGTAACATTATGTTATGTCCAGTATAAATTAATTACAAAAAATATATAAAACAAATTAACTTCATCACTTATGCTATTTACACTTTATTTCATTATTCCATTCAATCATCACAAAATTATAGGAGTTACATATAACTTGATGCTTAAACATATTTTGACTGAAATGACTGCTGTATATTTGGCATTCTATGCACGCACTTTGTATGCATGTTATATTTATAGTTGGATATGTAATCTGCACTGTGCTACACAATATGAGGAAGTCTTGATCAACATTTTATGCTCTTAAGTCTAGAACCTTTGATACAGGGTTTTTAGTGAGTACAAAATCAAAGTTATAATTTTTTTTTAATGCATCAAGCTATGTCATGACTATTTAGAAGGTAAACTTTGTTACTGTGTTGTACAATTTTGAAACAGAAATATATATTGTCTGTCATTTGATGTCATGATTGGCTTATCATGGTAAACAGGGATTCAATATCCATAATTGGAGCTATGAAAAATAGACAAATAATAGAGAGGAGTGAGGAACTCTTAGTTTTTAAAAATTAAAAATAAGTGTACAATAGGACCAAGGAGATTATATAATAAGCAACACATTTATGTAAACAAATATTTATCTTTAGATTAAACTTTTGCCTATATTTAATTTATCAAAGTTCCTTTCTCATAGTAAAAAAACCACTAAATTTGATTTGATAATTTATAAATTCACTTTTTCAAAATTTTCAAACCAACTTTTTGGTACATATTTCAGGGGGCTCTGCCATTGTTTCACAATATTATAAACTGCAAGATCAACAATTGATAATGTGTTTCCATAAATCCAATTTTTATGCTGTGAAAAAATCTTCTTAATAATGGCTTCCTTATTTTTTTCTGGTGATCTTTCCACCAAGCAGCAAAGATCCAGTAATGAATCAACTTGGTAGTCATTAAGATCATATGGGATAATGTTGGGATAAGCAATACATAAAAACCTAATTATATTTACTGTCCCAATAATAGGCATCTCCAAAGATGACAGCTTTAATTCTGAGTCAGCTGCAACACATTTAAATATCAGCCTTATGTTAATTTTAGATTCAAGTGCAGGGTACAAAGCTTCAAACTTTTTGAAAAATGCTTTTATTTTTGATCTTTTTTCATTTGGCACCGATGAATGGATATGCCAGCAGACATGGAAATCTTTAACTTGCTTCACATATATGTTTAGAAACCAGGGAATATTATCAGGACTGAGCACAAGTACAATTTCTTCCATTTTTATATTAGAGGGAGCATGTTGTTCAGTTTTAGACACAGCTGCCGTTGCTATATTATTATTAAAATTGCAATAAGAACTTATTGTTTTGATTCTGTCATACAAAATATCTAATTTTTTTAATAGCTGATCCTGCCTTTCTTCAAGTTCAGTCATTTTAGGATTGGATGCCTGCTTAAGAAACGTGATAACCTGGTTTCGGATATTGATTTCCATTTCATCCGACGTCTCGGGTTCCGTTAATTTTTTTAAACTGTACATACATTTAGGAGTAGAAATTTCACTGTCGAGCGCAACTATATTCTTCATGCGGTACATCATGGATTGAATATTTATGAATCAGAATATATAGATTCCTTGTCGTTCAATCAATTTGCAACAAAAATATCGGTAAGGATAGATACCAAATAACTGAAAATTTATTCAGAATGTACTAGATGCTTTCTTTTAGTATCTTTTATAATTTATAAGTAGTATTTAACATCTTACCTCTCGTAGCCAACTTTGACAGTTAATAAGACTAAATAGGTAACAACTTCACTACGATTTACAAGGTTGCCATCGTACACTCGACGACTACTTTCTTAGGTTACCCTATCACCTACGTGCACCTCGTAATTTTGTATTTGTTGTTGTATTGCATTGTTATGTTAAAGTGCCGTTTTTGGCGCCTTTGTCTATTGAATTAATGGTAAATTTAGCATGACATGTAAAATATTCATTGTGCTATAAAATTACAAAAGTCATAATTTAAATTTTTGTCTGTCAAAATCTCATACAAAATTGTACCGAATTTTGCCAAATGGTAGATTGCCTATTATTATTTTTCTTTTTTTTTGTAAACCGACAAACGACTCTCGTATTCGTACAAGGAACATTCATATAAAATGGCAATCCCATGATCTTACAAGAAAATCTGTTCAAACATGACATAATTGTCATGTCATCGATATATTGCCATATATTATTTTTATTTTTTTTATTATGGCAACGGCGCATAGCGCTCTGCCAACGACAAGTTAAAAACGGGGAAACGTAAGGGTTTATAAAATGGAT